>JAAALK010000283.1:24920321-24971889 GCA_019279435.1 Zizania palustris
TGGGGAAAAGGAAGACGAACTTAAAGCCCAATACCCCGAGTTATTCGAGTACGTTCCAATCTCGAGGACGAGATTCTTGTAAGGGGGATAGGTTTGTAACACCCCAAATTTTCAATACAATAAAAATGTTATTAAAATCAATTTCTTGGAATTTATATTTCTAAAAATACTTTTAATACTCCTTTATACCCTTTTGAACTACAACATAGAGTAGATGGCCAAACCAGGAGGTGAAACTTTTTGTATATGATCCTAAGACCAAAATATATTTTGAGAATTTTTATAAATTTTTACCAACCTTGGAAGTAGCCCTAAGATTTTAATCTATTTTCTGGAATTATTTTTATTCAGAAATATATTAAAATAGTATTGGGCCCTCTCCCTCCATTCTCTCTCTCCCGGCCGGCCCAGCCCACTCCCACCCGCGCGCGCCTTCTGACCACCGGGTCCCACCCGTCAGTGACCTCCTCTCCACACCATCGCTCGGCCCCACCTGTCGGCGCCAGCCGTTCCCCCTCGCGCCCGAGCCCGGCCCCACCCGTCAGTCGCCACCCTCGCTCACCCGCGCCCGCTGGCCAGTGGCCCCCGCCTGTCAGACCCGTCGTCTACCTCCTGCCTCCGCCCCCAAATTCCGCCGGCCGACGACCCCGCCTCGGATCCGCCTCGCCGGCCCGTCCCCCCATTAAATTACCGCCATTACTCGGTCCCCCGCGTCGCACCGACCGTTTCCCCTCTTTAATCCTCGCGATTACGCCCCGGGATCACGCTGCGCATGAATGGCCGAGCCCTCGCCGGCGAGTTAATCCCCCTCCTCGGCTTTCCTTGTATTCGCCACCCATCGACGACTCTATTTAACCCGCTGCTCGACACCGCGTTCGGTTCACGCATCCATTCGCACTCAGACCAAGCAGAGCGCCCGCACTTCGCCTGTTAGCGCACTCCCTCTATTTCTCCTCCGGCCACCGCTCGCCGTCGCCTCGGACCACCTCCGCCCGTGCCTCCGCCACCAACGTGACCGCAAGGACGACCCCTACCTCGGCCACGCCTCCGCTGGTCAAGGAGATCGCCGGAACACCATCGCCGGCGAGGAGCCCGAACAGCTTCGCCGTCTACCCTCACCGCCGACCACTTCCCGTCGACCCCTCGCCTTGCCTAAGGTACCGTAGTGACCGCCGTAGTGTCCTCTTTCCATTTCTAGGCTTAGATAGGGCCCTAGTCGCTCGCCGTGCCCCCCTGTCCGCTCGCCGTCGTCGGAGAAGACGACCAGCACGGGTCGAGTACCCGTGCCGTGTCGGATCTGATCCCGACCGTGCGATCGCGATCGGGCGACGCACATGAGCCCACGTACGCAGTCTCATCCGCACCGTCGGATCTGGTCAAAGTGTTACGTTTTAATCTCACGTGTTCATTTCTATTTAAAACCTACGCGTGATCTCGTACGTCCACGTGGTACCCTTTCGCACGTTTTAATCCTGACCGTCCATTATAACTTACGCGCCCCGCCTCGCCCTCGCGCGTCGGATCTGGATCCGACGGTCCAGATCGATCCGGCGCACGCGCACAGTGCGCGGGTTCACCGTGAGCCTGGCTCACCTTCGAATCAGAGGGTAAAATCTGTCAATCACTCATCACAGACTCCGAAACCAAACCTTTGTTTCTCAGGTACCACATTACAGTGTGACCGAAGGATTGCTGAATTTGAGTGGATGCATGGACATACGTTCTATCAGGAAATGAAGATTATTTCCTTAGGAGGGTATGATGCCATTCTTGGCATGGATTGGTTGTCTCAACATAGTCCTATGAGTTGTGATTGGCACCACAAAACATTGTCATTCCAATATAAAGGGCAACAGGTCACATTACAAGGTCTTGGGCATTCAAACATTACCACTCTTCAGATGATCACAACGCAGCAGTTACTTAAGTATCATCAAGGGAATGAGATATGGGCAGTGGATGTGATCTAGGAGTCACATGATTCAAAGGTTACACATACCCCTGTAGTGGTACAGACATTGTTGGATCAGTTTGCCTTGGTATTTCAGAGTGCTACTCAGTTGCCTCAGAGTAGAACTTTTGATCATGCTATATCATTGCTTCCAGGGTCAATTCTAGTGAATTCACGACCGTATCGATATTCTCCTGCTCAAAAATATGAAATCAAAAAGCAAGTGGATGAATTGATCTCATATGGTTTGGTTGTTCCAATTTTTAGCCCGTTTGCTTCACATGTGTTGTTAGTGAAAAAGGACAATTCATGGCATATGTGTATTGATTATCGCAAGCTCAATTCTGTAACTATTAGGAACAAGTTTCCATTACCCATAATTGATGAGTTGTTGGATGAATTGAGGGGATCTTGTTTCTTCTCTAAGATGGACCTTCGAAGTGGGTACCATCAAATCCGGATGAGAGAAGAGGATGAGTTTAAAACAGCTTTTAAAACACACCATGGCCACTTTCAGTTTAGAGTCATGCCTTTTGGTCTAACAAATGCCCCATCTACATTTCAATGTCTCATGAATTCAATTTTTGCTGCTCAGATGAGAAAGTTTGTGCTAGTGTTTATGGATGACATTCTGGTTTACAGTAGAACTTTGGATGATCATGTACAACATCTCACTATTGTGTTGAGTATTCTGTTGGAGCATCAACTCTTTGCCAAAAGGAGCAAGTGTTTCTTTGCTGTTGATACACTGGAATATTTGGGGCATATCATTTCAGCTCAAGGTGTGGCAACGGATCTAGCCAAGATTATTGTAATGCAGAATTGGCCAACACCTGCTTCTCTCACTGAATTGAGAGGATTTCTGGGTTTGACGAGGTATTATCAAAAATTCATCCGACATTATGGCATTATAACAAAGCCACTCACTGTTTTACTGCAGAAGTCTAAAGTTTTTACTTGGACAGCTGTAGCCCAAGAGGCTTTTGAACGGTTAAAGGAAGCTATGTGTACATGTCCAGTGTTAGCACTGCCAGATTTTGACAAATCGTTTTGCATTGAAACAGATGTGTGTGACACGGGCATTGGAGGTGTGTTATCCCAAGAAGGCCACCCAATTGCTTTTTATAGCAAGTCCTTAGGTGTTCTGAATCAGAAATTATCAATTTATGAGGAGTTCATGGCTGTGATGATGGCCGTGGACAAGTGGAAGTCTTATTTGGTTAGGGGACCATTTACTATATTCACATATCATAAGTCTCTTTGCCAATTGGATCCTCAACCATTGGAATCTGAGTTGCAAAAGAAAGCTATGACCAAGTTAATTGGACTGCAATATCATTTTCAGTATAAAAAGGACCTGAGAATGTGGTAGCTAATGCTCTATCCAGAGTGAGACATTTTTTCCAATTACAAGTTGTTTCTGTGGTTAAACCATTGGGGATTCAGGAAATTGTGAATTCCTATGCGGTAGATCCTCAAGCTCAGCTGTTGTTGCATGTGTTTGTAGTGACAGGGAGCAATGATAAGGGATATACTCTTCAGGAGGGATTGATTCGTTGCCATTCCAAGATCTAGGTGGGAGCAAATACTTCTCTTCAGACCAAGTTGATTGGGGCTTTTCATTCATCTGCTATTGGAGGGCATTTAGGGATGCAGGCTACTTATCAACGTATTCATAAATTGTTTACCTAGCCTGGTCTGAAACCTGCTATTCAGGATTTTGTCACTCAGTGTTTGGTCTGTCAACAAGCGAAGCATGAAAATTGCAAGTATCCAGGTCTGTTGCAGCCATTGGTTATTCCGGCAGGGGCCTGGCAAGACATTTCTATGGACTTTATCGAAGGTTTGCCATCATCTGAAGGATATAATTCAATCATGGTGATTGTTCATAGGTTCTCTGTTGGACCGGAAACGGCGACCAGAGGGGGGGTGAATGGGAGCTTTTAAAATTTATGGCTAAAAACTAGCCTTCGGTTTCAGTTCTGTCTTCTGCGGAACAGGCTTCGAACACTACCTTCGAAGGTCTGGTTCGGAGGTACTTCGACACCTTCGAACACAGGCTTCGAAGGAGCAAAAGTTCGAAGCCAAGAAGACTTCGCTCCACTTACAACCCTTGGAAATCTACTCTGCTTAGTCAGTGCAGGCTCCGCACACAGGGTGATTCGAGCAGGCTTCGCACTTCACCCTTCGCAAGAGTGGACAGCCCTCTGAGGACTACGACCAAGTACTTGGCAACAGCAACTGGTGCTGAGCTTCGTACACGAAGGTCTACATGCACACAAACAGTCTACACTAGGGGCTTCGACACAAGAAGCAAAACGGGCCTCGGTCAGGGCTACGCTAGTAAGCAGCGAGGTCTCGCCTCCTGTTACACAGAGCGAACGCACACTGACAAAACACACTTCGCACAAAAACAACCTTCGCCTCAACAGGCTTCGGTGCACAACAAAAGGCGAGGTATGCAACGCGAGCTCAAGCAAAAGCGCAAAGAAGCAGGGCTTCGCCGCTTGAACAAGGAACACAGAAAATGAACTCTCTGGATGTATTACAATCGAAGTGTGGCTACAGGAGCTCAACAGTAAATGCTCAATATGTTAAATGTTACCTACCGAGCCCCCATATTTATAGCCCACAGTTCACCAAAAGGAAGTGACTACTTTACCCCTAGGGTTTACACAAGATTTGACTCTACAGAACTAAGGGGTACAAAAGGTAGTCCACCTTTATTCTGGAGGCTTCTCTGTCAGCTTTGCAGAGGGGACAGTGTCAGCCTTTTACAGAACAGACAGTGTCAGCCTTTGCAGTCTTTGTCTTTCTGCAGCCTCCCATCGCACGCGAGGGTGCGGTAGCTTCGGTGAGAAGCCTTGAGCCTGGTGGCCTTCGCTTCACCGAAGATGTCCTCCGATACAGTGACGGTTTTGAGCCGAAGCCGTCAAAGCTCTTGAGCCTTCGCACCAGCACCTCCGGAGTGGACCACCACGGCTTCGCAGCTACACTCAGCTCGAACTCCGTCAGTCCGTGTACCGAAGCCATGCAGGCCGAAGCACCACAAGACATCCTTACTCCGGAGCTAGCCTCGCTCCAAAGTCTTCCTCCCTCTGAAGCCCCACCTTCGGAGTACCACCCTTCGAAGTCCCTCCTTCGTCCAAGGCCTCCGCATGAAGCATTCCATGAGCACTTCATCGCAGTGTCTCTCCCCGAGCACACTCCACGACGAGCCTCACCCGGACCATGCCTTCGATGCGCCTCGACTTCTGAGTCCTTCGTCGGGCACCTTCGAGTGTCTCCTTCCGGAGCACACTTCGAACTCCTTGCCTCCGCAGAGGACTTGATCCACCAACTCCGAAGTCACTCCATTCGGAGTACCTTCGAAGTGCCTCACCTCCGAGGACTTTGTCTCGGAGTACCTTCAGCCGGAGCCACGCTCTGCACTCTTTGCATTCACCTGGCACGTCTCGACCCGAGGACCGACCCGGACCACCTTCGCAGCCACCGTGATGGAGTTCCCCGCTCCCCTGGCATCAAGCCTCCCGCTCGACCCAGGTTCACCTGCTGCGAACCCTGTCCTTCGCCTCCGAAGTCCCTGCGCACCACCGACAAACAGACAAGTGTATCCAGTACTCCGGAGACCTCTCCGGGTTAGCAACCTCCGGTACACACTCCGGTGTACCACCCAAAGTACCGAAGCCTTCGGTACGAACCCAATCATCGCGTACTGTCGGACCCCTCCGACGAGCACACTCCGCTGCACAGCTGCAGCAAGCAAACACCGAACATACTTCGGTGAAGCCACCTCCGAACACCCTTCGGAGGTCCAATACTCCGAACCCCCTCCGGAGATACCACCCTCCGAAACCCTTCGGAGGTACCCTTCGAACAGAGGGTAAAAAACCTGTCAATCACTCATCACAAAACACCGAAACCAACCCTTGGTTTCTCATTCTCAAAGTTTGCTCATTTCCTACCACTTAAACATCCATATACTGCTCCTGGTATTGCCAGATTGTTCTTGGATCGCATTGTGGCCATTTATGGGCTACCCAAGTCCATTGTTTCTGATCGGGATAAGGTGTTCATTAGTAAATTTTGGTAGTGTATGTTTGATAAGATGGGAATTCAGTTGCATATGTCAACAGCATATCATCCTCAGTCGGATGGACAGAATGAGAGAGTTAATCAGTGCATGGAGATGTATTTGCGTTGTGCTACAACTGCATCTCCCCGTAAATGGGTTTTGTGGTTACCTTTAGCTCAATTTTGGTATAACTCCAGCTTTCATACTTCATTGAAGTGTTCTCCATTTAAAGCCTTGTTTGGTATGGATCCTCGTTACCATTTTGTGCCGGATGAAAATTCGGGGGAGGAGGTACTGGGTTTTGAATCAAGGGATGTTGCTGCTCTGTTGAGGGATCGTCACATGTTCACTAATATGTTACAACAGCAATTAGCTCGGGCTCAACATCGTATGAAGCAAAATGCGGACTCTCATCGTTCTTTTCGATCATTTGAAGTGGGGGATAGGGTTTATCTCAAACTGCAACCACATGCTCAGTCATCAGTGGAGAATAGACTTTATCCCAAGCTTGCGTTTAAGTATTTTGGTCCTTATGAGGTGGTGGCCAAAGTGGGGCAAGTGGGGCAAGTGGCATATTGGCTTCAATTACCAAACGGCAATTTAATTCATCCGGTATTCCATGTTTCTCAGTTAAAACAACATGTGCCTAACCATTCTCCAGTATTTTCTACACTGCCTCCATCAGTGGAATTAGATATTCAAGACTTAGAGCCCACTAAGATTCTTGAGCGCCGATTGGTGAAGAAAGGACATTCTGCACATGTTCAAGTGTTGGTACAATGGGGATCTTTACCGATGGATTGCACAACATGGGAGGATTACTCGGTGTTGAAGGGACGATTTCCGATGGCTTGTGTGTGGACTGAGGCAATGCCTAAAGGGGGCGGCAATGTCACGCCTGGTGGAGTGACAATGGCGGCAATAGAAGAGAAACAGAGGATGGCGCGGAATGTAGTTTCAAACTGAATGGAAGGCGTTGTATGAAATTCTGTTTTGTAATAGCGGAAATGTAAAGACTGTAATGAGATGGCGTATAGCTGTCTAGCGGGACTATATGTGCCGGACGGTGAACAGTGTTTGGGGCTCATAGAATGAAAAACAGAAAAGGGTCTCTGTCGAAAGTTCTTCTTCTTCCTTGTGTGAATCGCTAGTTCTATTACATCTCGCCGGCGAGGGCGTAGCTCCGGCGAGGTCGTGACAAATCCTTATTATGAACTCTATATTTTCTTTATTGAAGATTTACTGTTTTTCATTTGCAATCTCTTCTATAATGCATAAATGATCAATGTTTGTGTGATTCAGAGGATACATGGTTCCAGAATATTATTACAATGGTGAAATCTCAACCAAATCAGATATATTCAGTTTAGGTATTTTAATAATTCAGATAGTGATAGGGTTAAAAGTCAATTCGACTAGTCAAGACCTTATACTTCACAGGACTTCATTGCAAATGTAAGATAATATCTTTGCCTATTTGAATCTCAAGAATCTTGTTTTCGAAATTACGTTTATATTCTCAGTTGTATCCTTAGTTCAATCTCTTTATTAATTTTACAGGTACATAAAAATTGGGGGAAAATGCCACAGATAGCTTCTAACTACCCATCATTGGAGGCAAACTGCCTCCAACAAGTAAAAAGGTGCATCGATATTGCACTTGCTTGTGTAGAGAAAAATTCAAAGGAGAGGCCTTCCATAGGGGAAATTGTTGACAGACTTGATTTGAAAAAAGCCGGCAAAATGATTATCTAACATCTAGGTGCCAATTTGCCAACATTCTTCCAAATCAAGCAAAAGTTGATTTTTTTTTCATGTTAAGTAGCTGGAAGTTGCTTCACGAGGGTCACGGTAGGGTAGCTGGAGATGGTAGCTCTGGAGTCTGGAAGAAGTGCTATGAATCTGAAGTTGAGAACAAATCTGAATGTAGCAATAGGCTGAGTACCTTTTTTAGATAATAGAGTGGTTTAGTACCGGCTTCCTGTTCCTGTTGTACGAAAGTCTTTAAGGATGGGAGCCCACAATCCCAACTCATTACCTGGGGATGGGCTGGGATTTTAGTTAGGATTGTGGGCTCTCACCTAACGCTGATGGTGTAATCCATCTTCTCAGACTTTTTGCCGATTGATCTATGCTCGATGGCAATAATTTTCTTTCATTTAATTTTCTTTGCCTGAAATGCTCCACGAAAACAAGATGAGTCAACTCTTTTCTCATTCTGTTATCATGTGTACAGTGTGTCATGTTCTGTAACAATTAATCAGTTTTACCAATGGACTGCCATCTAATTATTTCGTGACTAGATTATGTGCTTTGATCTTGTGGATATGTAAAATCATGGGGACAAGTAGTTAATATGCTGGTGGTGCAGACAGGGCACCAGGCATCGTAAACAAACTATCATGACTCTGAATTAATATCTCTGGTTTGTACGTTCTAGAGATCTTCGACAAAAAAAATTACGTTGAACAATTATTGGCAACATGGCCCGTGCTACGCAACAGTAAAAAACAAAAAAACAATAAATATGTTGAACTTGAAATAATTTTTTTTGGTCACTTAAATAAACTTCAAAAATATTCTATTCCAGTTAGGTGTGAATTAAATATGCTTCATGTATTATTTTATTTATCAGAACCTGTTTTACCAAAAAAAATTAAATATAATAATTTAAAGAATTACATACAGTAAACCAGGAAAACAATTCGCATGAAATGAATCCCATTCCTTATTTTAGACTCCAAATTTTTCCAAGGCATATTCTGCACTTCATCTTTGCTCAGTTTTTCAACACCCAGGTGCTTCAAACTTGACTCCAAAGCAAAAGAACAGACTTCACTGTGCAAAAGACGAGAAAATATGGTCACTTGTGATCTCAGTACCATTGTCGCTGAATTTTGTGAATTCCAGTATCTTGAAACTATCAGGAAACCTGCAATAATCAAAATATATAGTTTACGACTTTTGATTAATCTGATCCTTTGACTCAACTTTTAAATATTCCCCGAGTGTGGTGTGTACACTTTCTTCCTCAAAACTTTAAGCCTTGTATTGCTACCTTGTTGTGTTATTGGCCTAAAGGGAAAGGGTACAACGGGAGTGTGAGCAGGACTGTCTTGCTGGCCATGAGGACTAGCAGTTAGGGGTGAAAGTGGTTCGGATAGTTTCCGACTGTATACGGAAAAACGAATTCGGATTCGGATTTTTTTGATTCGGATACGGATTTCTGGATACGGATTCGGATTCGGATTTTTTTGATTCGGATACAGATTTTTTGGATACGGATTCAGATTCGGATATTTTTTCGGATACAGAAATGAATATGATCTGCCTGATATCCATCGGATTCGGATACGGATTCGGATAATCCGGATAGTTCTTATCCGGATATCCAGTCCATTAAAAATATAGGCCAAGTAGCCACACTACAGGCATGTAGGCCACACTGCCAAAGCCCAACAAGCCGTGCTTGCACAAGTGCTGATAGCCCATAAGGAGATTAGAAAAAAAATATTTTTTAAAAAAACGTTTTTAAAATAAAATATTTAAAAAAACGTTTTTAAAAAATAAAGATTTTTTAAAAATATATATATTTATAAATGGGATAAATTTCTATAATTTTAAATAGAGAAAAAAATTTAACAGATAAAATAAAAAAGAATTTTTTTAGTTCTTTAAATTTAAATTTTAGAAACATAATGAATTAACTAAAAATAGCAAATTGACATATAACAATATCGAATTTTTTCATAAAATAATATATGTTGTATTTTAATTATAGAAAAATTTTAAACAAAGATTTAACTATTAATTTGCTTTTAAACCTAACACATTTCTTCTTAGCATTCTAATTTGTTACTCTCAAATCTCCATTTTTCTTAACATCGTACATGAAAACTTTGTCAAAATAATTTTAAATGAAGTCAAAAGCTTTGATCTTCGAAGATCCTAAAAACATCAAGGTTTTGCTGTATTCGGAGCCCTGTACAGCAGAGACCTTCGTTGTAATATTAAACAGTTTAATCTTAGTCGGTTATAATTAGAGGGTAAAGAAGTCTTTTCCTTTAATATTCGGTCTATAAATACTCCTCTTCACTTTGTACAGGGTATCGAATACTCAGATATTCAATATACACTTCGAATTATCTCAAGCTATTATCCATCTTGAGAGGCTTGGAATAGTTCACTCAAACAAATCTTTGTTTGTTACACACTTAATTTCTTAAACCTGTTAGCGTAATCTTTTGCGCCAACAGTTACTTAACCTATATTTTATATTAAAGTCAACACATCATTATGTGGTATTAACTACTCTTTCATATGTGCAGGATAATGTGGAAACAATCCAAGAATCAACATTTTAAATTCTTGGATCTACATATATTTGCAATGTCGACAATCGAGGTCGATACAAAGTCGTGTGTCGACTATCTATATGGTTTACTCACCTCATGCATCTCAAGAGACCGATATGCAATGGGCATACACCACATTGATGGACATTTGGTGAAACATATGGAATACATTTTTTATCGATGCTTTTTTGTGCAATGCAATCTGTGATGGTGGTATTATATGATGAATTATGTGTTCTGTGATGAATTATGTGTTGTTTGCAATTTAAAAAATTGGTTGCTAAATTCTAACTTTGATTCAAGATGCAGCCTAAAAATAAATATTTTTTCAATATCACCATAACATTAGTGATGGTGACATTGGCGACCCGTCCCTAAAGATCACAATAGTGACGGGTTGTGTAAAGTACTGTTGTCACTAAAGATGACATGTTCAGGATGCAGCCTAAAAATAATTATTTTTTTAATATAATCATACCATTAGTGACAAGTGATATTGGTGACCCGTCCCTAAAGGTCACATTAGTGATGGGTGAGAAATGTTACCCGTCACTCAGCAAATTATAAACACTAGGCAAATCAATTATTTGCCGAGTGTTTTTTGAAAATACACTCGACAAAAAATGGTAGTAACGGATGTTCTGACGGTGTGCTTGCATGGGCAAAAAAATTCGAGTTTGCCGAGTACTTTTTAAAAAACACTCGGCAAATACAGTGGCTTATGGTACGCTAAATTTTGTTTTGCAGTAGTGAAACAGTCGTGCATGATATAGAATGTAGTTTATATATACGTTTTCATGTATAGATCTTAATTTATCTTACACCCTAGCAATCACGACTTGAGTCCACCAACTTAACGTACCATATGAATGTGCCACCTCTCGTTGTACTTTGTCTCATTTTTTATGAATATTATTTATGACGGTGGGAAAATGAAGTGTTCATTTTTATGTACCTAATAATTTATATACTACCTCCTATTATAAATATAGGGCATTGATTTTTATTGTTGTAAATATCATTATTTTTTTGAACCAGGTAAATATCATTATTAATGACCGAAGGGAGTATTATATATGTGCTTTCAATTTCTATTGATGTCTTACACGGAAGTAGGCATGTAGATTAACTATATGCATGTAGATAGGTCTAGTAGTTTCTAGTTGTCATGGCTCTAAATCTAGTTTTTAATTGAAACTAAAAAAATAACTTAAAAACACTGAAAATGCAGCTGTAAATAAACTTGAGTGTTTAAGTAAGTCATTTTAATCATCTGAAAAAATAAAACTACTCCAACTCCAAGGTTTTTCAAAGATAGAAATTCTTTGTTTCAATATAAAGATGAAGTTAATTAGTTATAGCCATGCCAAATAGGATCATAATAGATAAATCAGTTGTCCTTGTGTTAGAGATGACACAAGGAATGTAATATTTAATCAAATAATTCTTCCATTGAAAAACATAATTTGTATGTCTCTAAAAAAGTGTTGTTTGTGTTTTTACTAACAATTGAGCTAACAAGTGTCTTTTGATCTGCATTAGAAATTCTTTCATAAGAGATGTTCCTCAATATATTATAGTTGTTGATAATATATTACAAAGGATACTAAAGATCAACGGGAAAATTTGAAGAATATGTCAAATACATTATATATGTATATATATATATATATCAATATATGGACAGTATTATCTAAACTATCCGCTTATATATCCTGTTTATTGGCTTCTACAAGGCTATGGATTAACTATCCTCATTTAAAATTAAACAAAGTGCACCGTGTGACCTTGAAACGGATTCCATATCTTGTTCTGATGTAAAATAAATGTCGTTTTAAATATATGCATGTAGTCAGTTTGAACATATGTATAGGCCTCATTTGGATGGATGGACTAAAATTAATTATTAGCTAACTAATAGAGCTAATTGTTAGCTACCTAATAGTTAGTTGGTTAAAAATTAGTAATGAATATTTGAATACTTTTATATTAATTTGTGGCTAAAATCAATTTTGCTCCTACTACAATAATCCTAGGAAAAATAGTTCTAGAGTCCTATTAGCTCAAATTAGTTTACTTTTGTGGACTAATGGACTAACCATTAGTTAGCTAATGAGCTATTTGGATGAGCTAAAATTAAATTTTAGTTGATAACTATTAGTTAACGGGATCCGAATAGGCCATAGTTAGATCTAAAAATATTTCACTCACTAATATATCCAAACATATTAAATCCTGATATGTGAAAATAGCGCTATTAGATTTTCACGAAAAAAAACTCATGCAGTTATATTTTCAATGATCTTTATGAACATATAGATACAGATAAAAGCAATAATGATCGAGAAAGCACGAGGCCGGCGGGTGGCATGCGGCATGGTGAGGCCGGCGGGCGGAGGCGAGGCGGCCACGACGCGTAGAGCCGAGGAAGCCACGGCCCACGGACGCGATGACATGCAGGCCCGTGGCACGCGGACGTGATCACTACGAGACTGTGCTTGTTTGCCGAGTGCCTAGGGCATTCGGCAAAGGCTTCGCCGAGTGCCACATTTGGCGAACTCCACTCGGCACTAGCCTTGTCGGCGACGTGGGGGTTCGCCGAGTGCATTTTATCGGGCACTCGGCGAAGTCTTTGCCGAGTGCAATATAGACTTCGCCGAGTGTCACGCGTAGCACTCGGCAAACAGGCCGGCTAACGGTCGGGGGGCGTTAACGTGGGTTTGCCGAGTGTCCGTTAGTGGCACTCGGCAAAATTTGATTTTTAACCCTGCCGCCATAACGTTGTCAGCAAAAAATGGGCGGGCGATTTTTCAAGGGCTTTGCCGAGTGCCACACACTTTGCCGAGTGCATTTCATCGGGCACTCGGCAAACACCTTTGTGCCGAGTGCCCGATGAAATGCACTCGGCAAAGTGTGTGACACTCGGCAAATAAACTCTTTCCGGTAGTGGATGGGGCTGCGGCGCGCTGAGGCGATGGGGTCACGGTCGGCGTCGTTAGCGGCGGGGCGCGGCGGAGACGACCTAGGTGGGGGGAGGCGCACGGCGAGGACGACCACGGCAACGGCGAGGCGCGACACGAAGAGGGACGGCGAGGAGGGTAGTGGGCTAGTGGCGCGGACCCGGCGGTGGGCGGTGCCTTGGCTCGCCGGCCGTGGGGAGGAAGAAGGTGGCTGAATAGGGGGAGGGAGGAGGGGACGAGAGGGAGGCCTGGAAATTTTAAGGAAGAGTGAAAATTTTGCTGTCAAATACGAAAAAAATTTGGAATTTTGACGTCGGTTGCCAAAAAATGTTTGCCGAGTGTCAGCAAACCTTTTATCATTCTTTTACATTTTGTCAAACTTTTTTCATTCTTTTTTTGACAAAATTTGTTAAACAATAGTGGAGAAAGACTAAAAGTATACTCAAAACATAAATATGATTTTCTTTCTGACAGTTTAATTCAATATTCCATGCACTTTTAGTTCAAATTTGATATGTTTCAATTTAAATCCTAGAAATACAATTTATAAATAAATAATGGCTAACTTAGAAAAATGCCAATTTTTCCAGTGAATAAGATATGTTGTATTTTAATTGTAAAAAAAATCAAACTCAAATCTAACTCATTCCTTCTTTAAATCCAATTTTGTCCTCACAGAAACTTATGTTTTAAACATCATACACAATAACTTTCTTCAAATATTTTTAATTTTTTATCATATATCTACGTATCACGACACCATAACAAGTTTCATTTTTTTTGGACTTCATTTTATTTTTTTAGAATTAAAAAACTGGTAAGCTACACATGGTCGATCGAGTATCGCAACCTAGATTTTTCAAAATTTCTTTCAATTTAGTGTGTAATACCTAAAAATAGTCTCAAAAACATGAATATGATTTTTCTATAAATTTTTGTTCATTATTTCATGCACTTATAGTTCAAATTTTACCTATTTCAATTTAAATCCTAGAAATATATTTAATGAATTAAAAATTAAAAACCGACCTACAAAAATACAAAAAAATATGGAATAAGATATGTTGTATTTTGAGTGTAAAAAAATCAAGCTTAAACCAAATTGTAAATATCACATATGTTCGAAAAATTCCTCCATGCAAAATAATTGATCTTTTGATCGGCAAACCGTAGAAAAAATTCCCCGCCTAAACACGTCGTCATGATATATGTTAGTATCTGTCTTTGTCGAGTGTATTTTCCTAGGACATTTGACAAATAAATTGTTCATCAAGTGCTTATATTTCACCAAGTGTTTTTTTTTAAAAAAAAACACTCGGTAAACCATCTTTTCCGAGTATCCAAAATAATGTACTCGGCAAAGATTATATTGTAGCGCTATGACGAATTTGGGTTTTCCCTCGGTGCTAGAACTAGCTACTTCAAAGTTATTTAAATTCAAGACAAAAATTGCAATAACATATAAGACATTGCCCACATGAAATTGAGTCAATTTTCAACACTACTCTAGCTCGAGAGATAAGTTAAATCAAAAGGCATAGTTCTTATTAATTATATGGATCTGGTCAAATTCGTGGGTTCGCGCGTGTGGCAGACACTTTGAATGCACCCGTGGTCTGTGTAGATTTTGTTTCGATGTATCGGATAGGAATCTCTTCTGCACCTACGTATGTAATAATGCTATCATATGCAACGAACTACCTAGCTACCAATTATATATTAATTAGCATCTCTCGTTCGACCAGAAAAGGAGCAAAGCTAATGTGGTTAAAATTTTCCTGCATGTAATGTAATGATTTGAGGTATATATATGTAGTTTTGTCTGATCTCCAAGTCAATATATAGGCAAATGTCATGCAGAAAATCTCTGGCAGTCACGAATATTTTTAGTTTTTGTTAGATTCAAACCCTGACTACTGCTACTTTAATTAATTTTCAAACCATGTAAAGGCGAATAGGTCGTCTAAATGTATATATGATGAAGTAAAATACGTTTTTTATTACAAGACTGATATGATGTTATTAGTTTTTCGCATATATATATATATATATATAAAGAGTTTTTACCCAATTAAAAAGCCACACCTGCATCTAATGTGTTTTCTGGCGGGTGTAGCTGATGATATGATCACATGAACAAAGTAAATGAATTAATCAACGTACATGTCCACAAAAATTAAAAAAAATAGCTAGCTATAATTTCTACTTAACCAAAATGACCAACATGCATATATAATAGCCACACACTGCAGTCAGCAATAAGAACAAAACTAAGAAAAAGAATGTTGACAAATCAACGCGCTGAAAAAAATTACCTCTTAGCTTGGAATGGGACTGCTGCGCATGCGTGTCGATCGAGCATGCATGCAGCCAGTGACTTCTGTAAAGCATCCACCACTACTGCACCCACCTTGAATCACATCAATTCAATCCCTGTAAGAGATCGACAAGCAGGTGGATAGCTTATTAGCTTTTACTTCGACGTGTCACACGTTTCTATCCACACAAATGAAATTATTAGCATTAAATTTGCCTCTAGCTTATTAGCTACTAGTTTACTACTCACACAAATCGGCAGCTCAGTATGCATGCATGCATATATGCTAGCTATATGCTCGATCGATCTGCGAACTGTCGCTTAAAGAAATTAAGAATCTTTATCTGGAGGAACTAATTAACCTGCTTGGATATGTAGTTTCAGTTAACCCAGCCGTAGTACTGCAAGATGAACGCGAACGAATGAAATTTCCTTTGCCATCCTAATAGTTATCCATCAACATCAACACCTAAGTTCAAAGACTATGAGCAGTGCCGGCACAGCAAGAAAAAGATTATCCAATACGTACAATTTGCAACCAATAACACATATCAGATTGATAGCAAAAGTAGCACGTTAGAAGCATGCACAAGCAAAGCTAGCTAGTAATTAACACGTGCAAGGAAGCTACCCTTCTAAGAAAACGTGCACATAAACATATATACAAAGGAATTAGTTAGATCATGGGGGTACCTTGAATTGTGCAGATTGATGATGTAGTTGCTGCCTTAATGGCCATTAAATCATGATGACCTTGAGCTGAAAAGAGAAGGAAGAAGAAGAATAGCAAATGGGTCACTCATGGGTACATACTATAGCAGCAAAGGACCACAAAATTAACATGTAAGATGCAACTTCAATTAACAAACAAATTAGCAACTTCCATCGTTGAATAGTGAAGAAAGCACTCAAGAAATAAGACCACAGGAGATACAACAGATAGGAAGGAGACACTCATGGAACAACCTCCACCATATATACCTCTTCCTCGGTAACACTGAAACTGAATTTACACAGTTCCCCTTAAATTTTACAGTGCTCGGGGAAGATGAAGAGAGAGAGAGAGAGAGAGAGCTAGAGAGAGAGAGGGCCGGGCTAACCTAAGATGCACACCAGATCTGGCAAAAGCACAGCGAAGCCGCCTTCCTTGCCAAATATGGCTCATCTGTTAGCCTCCCCCATGCTCCATTTTTGACCCAACAATAACTTGATGAACCCCACCACCATGGCCAATCACCCGCTTAAGAAGTGGAGTAGCTCAAAAACAAGAGACCAAGCTAAGAGAGAAGATAAGGGGTAGAAGAAAGAGAGAAGATCCAGTTAATCCTGTTGATAAATCACCAGTCACCACAGTGCTGCAGTGTACTGGTACCATCTCAATGCTTCAGCTCCCAAAGCAAGGAGTACTACACTATGCAAAAGGATGAGAAAATAAGTTTGGGGATAAGGAAAACAAGCAGCAAAGCCAATCATTATTCCAGTACCTCATAGCCGGGACTCACCATTACAAGCAACCGTATCACTCTCCTCGGTAGTAGTTCCCGCCACAGCACGACTGAAAAGATTGAGAAAAGGAGGAAAAAAAACATATGACTTTGAGCACATCTAAGAGATAAGGAAGTGGCAGAATAAAATGTAGTAGAAAAGACATAATATTTCTTCTCGTGGCTGAATTTTCTCTTACAAACTGTGAAGTTGTTTTCGACCTTTCTTATGCAACGAAGGCGCTAGACCATAACAATTAAGCTGAGTAAAACCAAATCAACTTGTTACATGTTTTTATAAGCACTCTAATAGATCTGGATAGGAGTTGAATCTCGAGAGAAAGAGGGTGACAGGAAGAGGAGCGAGCACACGGCGAGAACGGCATATATGTTATGTCGATCGTCACGTAGTGTGCTCACTCTCTTCTGTCAATCTCTTGAGAGCATTTCCATACCAAGAATTTCTTTCTCACTTGCCATATAGCATATATAAACAACCTTGAAAGTTCCAAGCATCCAAAATCAGGAAACCAAGAAAACCCCCCAAAAAAATCCAGAAAAAAAACCAAACAAACCCCCTTAAACTCAAGGGAGAACCATCACAGGAGGAGAAGAGGTTTTTTCTCCTCCTTGGATCCGGTGAGCGGACGCCATACTGAGCTTGAAAGGAGAGGTGGTGAGAGAAAGGTCTCTCTCTAGTCTCTTCCTTTGTTTCATTCTGGTTCTTGGAGCAGAGGAGATGGATGGGATGGGTGATGGTCGTACCTCCCAGGGCTGAAATCTCGCAAGGTTTAAGTAGTACAGTAGTACTGTAGCAGTACTAGTTATAGACCCTGCCCCTGCATTGCAGTTCCAACCAGCAACAGTTAACACTGCATCCCATGTACACTCAGAGTTCTTGTATTTTGATTAATTATGTCAGATTTTGGTGGACAAGGTACCGATATGGCACCCAAAATTTTGATTAAAAAGTTTACTTTGTACTGTTCATAGTACGACAATGATATCTCTAACGATCTTTCATCAATTCAATGAAATTAGTTGATCTTTTTTACTTTATCATGGCTATTGTTTACTCTCTAGTTTCTTCCTCGGACAGATCTGAGGCCAGGTACATGGCAAACTTCAAATAGAGGTTTTAGGATAAAAAATTCAGCTTGTTGATTTCCATATCTGAAGTTTTGTAAGATAATTTAAGTTTATCGTTTGCGTCAAGTTCGACGAAACAGATTAAGTTGTCCGGTATAAATCTGTAGCCAGGCCAGGCTGATTGCTTGAAATTGTCCGGTGGATTTTTATTCCAGCTGCACTCATACTTTAAGATAAGATAGTGTTTGGTTACTCATATCATTTTATTCATGTATCATTCTATTCGAAATGATTTCATTCGAAGATTTTGCTCGAACCACGCGATACATGATTAAAATGGAATATTCTATAAATATGTATCAGTTCATACATGATGAAATGATTTAATTCAAACAACCAAATGGAACGTGTTTCAGGATAGAATGGTACATGAATAAAATGACAGACATCCAAACACTACTTAATTTTCCGGTCATGTCATGGAAAGCTCGGTTGAAGAAAATATTCTATCCACAACCGACGAAGACGTAGACCCCTTTTTTAAGGAGTAAGATATAAACTAAATTAATTATGAACATAAAGTCAGATAAAAAGATTGATTGATATTCAACTATTACTACTTGAAAACGCAACAATATTTCTGTCGGCAGGGTAATTTTCCTGCGGTTTTTCAATCGCCGACAGAAATAAAAATATATACTGTCGGTTTGTGGTTTACCCTGCAGCAATGCTACAATAGTTAATATATTGGCTTTTAACTCCTGACATATACATTCCCTTTTGTATTGTAAGAGGAATATTACCCCTAAAATATGATGTGTTAGACTGTTTTAATTCATTACTTTTATGGTGCAGCTACTAATAAATCTAATTTGCTATCCAAGTTGGGAAGTGAGAAAGATATCTTATGATACTACTAAAGAAGTCCTCTCAAGCGCAGGTAGTTTATCACTATATATTGATTACCATTGTTTTTAACATGTGCTATATCCGGTACTTGCCCAGCTTCCTAATCACAAAAGAAAATATCTTTAGTCCTCTAATCAAAGTATAAGAATTTTGTGACAAATGTTGTGATGAAATATGTTGATTTTTTTTAATTTTGTGACAAATGTCGTGATGAAACCTGTATGAAATTCTGGTTTAATTCGCTCTATAAAATTCTGTTTTGTTTTGAGCCCTGTTTTGAGTCCATTTTTCTGTCGGCTCAAGCCCACACAAGCCGACAGGGAAATTCAGGAGAGTTCTGACAGCAAAAAACATGACGTAAAGTTTCTGACAGCAAAAAACATGAAGGAAAATTTCTGACAGGAAAAACATCTGCAACCCGACAGGGAAAAACAACCAGAACTCGATAGGAAAAATGTTTTAGTGACGGTAAAAAGGAATCTATCTGTCGGCATAACTTGACAGAGCTAGAAATTTAGACTTGACGACGTCAAATTTTCCAGTCAGTCACAAACCGTCAAAGAAATGTTACAACATCAGAAAATTTGTTTTGTCTATTTTCCTGTCGATTTTCAGAATTTCCTTGTTGGTTCTTTGCCCACTAGGAAATTTAGCTTTCTAGTAGGGTATATTCCCTCTCAGAAACGAACTCACTGAATGGGGCAGAGGGGAGCTAATAAACCGCGCATAACTCGCAGTAATAAAATTGTCAACTATTCCTACCAAAATAGACGAGTGTGTGTGTAACAACAAGAGTAATTCTAGATAAATAGATGCACAATGCATAGCACAACATTGTATTGTATAAGTTGACGAGCAGTAGTGAATTAGAACATGATGGCTATATAGGTTTAGGATTCTTTTAAAACATAGAAATCTAACATAATGGTTTTGTTAATTAATTCAATACCCGCAAAACCTTTCGAATTTTGTCCATTAAAAAAACAATTGCCCATCCACACTATCCATAAAATTCCTCTCGCTCTCTTCATGTTCACGACCATTTTCAATTTCAAAGGTATCTTTAGCTAGTAAATTTAAACATGAGCTCCTTAACAAATTAATTAGTGCCCAACCAATTTAATTATAAATGGCCAACAATTGGATGCGAAATACAGGTGCCGGTTGTTGGACTCGATTTGGTTCGTTCAATACCCATGCATAGAGATGGGAGATGGGCCGTGCTGGCCAGGCCCGGCCCAAGCCCTTCAGGTCAGGACTTAAAATAGGTCGGGCCGTTTCGTCCCAATAAATTTAAGGGCCGAGCTGGGCTGACCCGAAGTAGTGTTAGCTAAGCCTAGGCATGGCCCAAAGCACGTCGGGCCTAGATGGGCTGGGCTGGCCCAAAAACGGTTCTAAATTTGTAACATTGTTAGACGGTATCTTACTAGGGTTATAAAAATATTTATTTAATTTATATTTGAATAATGAAAATTCTAGTTCACATAAAATAATAGAACAACCTAAAAAATAGAGGAAAATAAATTTCATTAATAATTTACACATGATACTAGTTCATTAATACTACTTTCTTTGCTCTCGAGTATATATATTTACATTTTGATTTGTCCTATATATGAATGACTCAAATTTTGATTTATCTTACACATGATATAGAGCAAGGTATATTCAAATGGTAATTTGCAGACTTTTTAAATTTTTAATAACATGTCTCCTCTTGTGCCTTGTGGACGCATATGAATTATTTACCCATAGGCTTTTCTAGGCCGGGCTGTACCCGGACCACCCACCGAGCCTAACCTCCAGGCTCAAGACCAACCCTTGTACGGGGCCATGCCGGCCCGGCCCATCCGTGGGCCGTACCGGGCCGTGCTTTGCATGAACCGGGCCTATGTGCTTTAGACCAGCCCAAAAAAATTCAGCACAAGTCCCAGCTCTACCGTACCGATGCACATAGTAGCCGGTCTCTCCTGATTGTTTATGAAGCAGTAATTTGTAAATGCTCACCGTACCTGATCGAGATGTCCTACAGCCATCACGCATTGATGATGACCTGACTTGTCGTCTATGGTTTTTGGATTGACTTTGGCAGTGTCTATTTGTCCTGCTTGAATGGAAATGCTCGCCTCAACCACGCAGTTGTGTATTGATTATTTGATTTTTCATCTCCATGTTTTCTCTACTCTCTAGCTAGTCTCTTGTACAAGATCATATCGAGACGACACATTCTTTGTCTTCGCCCCCGTCGGCCCCCTGCCATTTATTTAGGACATGTGATGACTTGCCAATTCTAAGAAACAACCTATCTAGCTCGTAGCAAGCGCTAGCTATTTAACATATCAGAATCGACTGTTCAAGAAATTTCTTTTTGTTTGGGATGCCACAAAAATAAACTAAACATGTAATAACACAACAAAACTAGATGTCAATAGCCAATATAAACTTCATAACAACATAATATCCTAAGATAAATCAGATTGGATGCAATGCCAATGTATAACAGTATCTCAGGCAAAGGCACGCGGTGTAGCTGACAATACGGGTGGAGCTGGAAAAAAATCTATGGGGAAGACTCTAAACCAGAAGATCTCTTTCAGATGGCTGTCACGTAGAAGAGGAGATCCAACGGAGAGAAACGGTGAGCAAGAAGACCTACGCCGGTAGGGGCGGCGCATCCAGCGGCGGAGGGCCACCGGTGGCGCAGGACTCCTCAGCTGCTCAATGCGGCAGGAGCAGCGAGGGCATGTGGACCTCGTCGCACGTGGAGGCACGGCCGGCATGACGCCGCAGGCCGCCGACAGACCTCGTTGATTTGATTGCAATCTCAGCAAATAAAAGAGAATTATTACCGACGCAAATCTATGGCAACTGAAGGAGTCTAGGCATCACGTTCCTCAGGTCGGCTACCAACGACACGCCGACACGGAGATCAGATGAACGCAACAAGAATTAATTAGCGAGCAACACGTGTCGTCTCCACTACCTGTCCCCCAAACTTGACAGGAACTCGCATTATTGACAAGATAGGCAGAACCTTTGTTGGATCAGTTGGAAAGAGATATTGAACACACATGCATCACAAGAACTGATCAATATAATGAACGCCCAATCCACATGCACGTACATAGCATATAAGGGTTGTACATATCTTGCAATTTACTGTACAGATTTGCATAGTCATCTTTTATTTCACGATGGATATTTGTAATGTGACACAGTGGTGTTTGCCCCTTGTTTCTAAAGAATATAGAGGTGACTATTTCTCCTCCTAAAAATTTATATAGTTAATTTTGAATCTGTACAACCTAATTTTAAAGATTATATTAAGTTTTTTTGTTGTTTTATGTCAATGTTTTTGCCTTTATATTAGAACTGTTACAGGTAGATATAAAAATTCTTATCCAAAAATTATCTTTCATTTCAAAATAAAACTAGCATTTTTTAAAAAAAGGAGAGAAACAAAAACTCCATGATTTCTCCGTATAAAAATACTGCTTGAAACACATTAATGATTGCTCAATATAATTTCTCTAAAAATTTATTCATAAATAGTTTTTAGAATAAATCAACTTTTTAACTTGTAGTAATTAATCATTCAATTGTCCTCTTAAACAATTGTTATAAACTCGGTTTCAATCCTAATCCAGTGTTCATCAGCACATTAAAACGCTACGTAAATAACGGCCATCAAATTCGTCGCTCCATTGCTCTCTCTCTAGTCCCGTGGCTAGAGTTCGCCTAAAAATTTGGTTTGTGCTCGTGAACTTGCTCGGGCTTGTCTTGTCTCATCTTTTAGGTGCCGTTTGGTTCAGAGACAAGGTGAGATGGAATGGTTCTGTCCTAGTTTTTTGGGATGGGATCGTCTTATCTCGTATTTAGTTGTGAGGGATGGGGATGTCCTAGTTTTGTGTTTGGTTAGTGGGTTGAAAGCAATGAGACTACGTCCCGAACATCCGTGTTACACCGAAACACCTTCGGTCCATTTCGAAACCTCCACTCATCCCTAATGCCTTCGTCTCGGAACCTTCGGCCCACCACAGAACCTCTAGCCCTGTCCTGAAGCCTCCGCGCACGAGGTGGGACGAGCTCGTCTCTCCTTTTCTTAGGGAAAAGTTCGTCCCAAATATTAGAGGAATATTCCTTGCTGAGACGACTCCGTCCCACCTGACTCCGAACCAAACACTGTAAAAAAATAGAACTGTCCCGTCCCATCCCACCTCCTCTCTCGAACCAAACACCACCTTAATTGAAAACCGAGTATAATACTACCTTTTAGCTCACTACCTTACCCATATTTTATAGTTTTAGCTTATAAGATATTTTATTTGGAGATGATACTTAACATTTTGGTAAATTAATAATAAGAATGTGTAAATTTGAACTGTTATTATTATTTGTGTAAAGTAAACTGTTTATTAGGTAATCATAATTTTCATTAATTATTCATATTTCATTGTTAGTGTATATCTGTTACTTATAAATTGCTTATGTTTTATTTTAATCTGAGTGTTGTGGTGTCTGAAACTCTGAATTTATATTCTACACACGGTATGCACTGACAAGCTCACGACCCTCGAGGTAGCTCAAGCTACAAAACGATCGAGGCAAAATTGGTTTTTAACTAGTTTCATGAACCAAATTAAAATAAGGTCATATTCCATCTATACCTCGTCTCGAGCTGGCTCAAGCTACAACACGAGACAAGACTAAGTTTCATGAACAGCACGGAACAAAACTATATGCCTCGGTTCCAGCCCTAGGCTGGAGTGAGTGCTGTAGCAGCACCAGTACTGGAGCAGTGCGCATCTATTCTTGTCCCCAAGACGAGACGATGTGATTGACGTGCAACCTTATCTTGCTACTCTTGTACTACTACTAGCGGACTAGCCCCATGTTTAACACGTAGGAGTACGGAGTACTAGTACAGCTGAGCCTGAGCTATCCTCTGGTCCGCTCCGATCTCCAATCGCAGTCTCGCAGAGCGCCAGAGCCGCTTCACAGTCTCGCTGCCGTCCAAGGTGCGTGCATGCATGCGTACAGCGTACTCGTCGAGTCGTCGTCTCCACTCTCCACTCTCCACTCTCCAGTCTCCACTCCAGTCTCCACTCTCCACCTCCCGAGTAGTAGTTAAAATAATAATGATACTCCCCCTCCCCGTCCAGATTTTGAACAAATTGCATTTAAAATTTACCCCAAAGAATACTTGATTTTCAATTCACGTTTAATGGATGTGTAATTAATATATTCCAGCTAACTGAGAGAAAATTAAAGTTAACATGAGTCTATTCCCTCGTATTATCAATATACCATGAAGTCGCTAAAATAAAATTTTGTCAAGTAATAATTTATTTAAAGAAAATGAGTTGATAGGAGTATTTTTCTTAGCTCCCCCAGGGGCCCGGGGCAGCTAGACTGTGTCGGACACTAGGCACCGTTGTCGACCAGGGATTGGCTGTCCAACTATGGTTGCTGACGTGGCAGCATGGGAATGGCTGTATGTGGGCCCACTACGGCCAGTGCCCTGAGGCTTGGAGAAGGCGTCGGTGCTGTACAATTCTGGGTCCAAGCAGGTCAGCATGGCAGGTAGAGTGGGCCCAGTACAGGGTACAGGGATGTCTACTTGATGCTCAGGAAATTACGGCCATAAAAAGTGAGCGGTAGTTTAGTTTGTATCATATCATAAGGTTAGACATTAATTTGAAGGATCAAACTTTAACTAATTATAAAAATAATTTATAATTGAATGATTATTTATGAGACAAATTTTTTTAAGTCTAATTAATTCATAATTAGCAAATATTTATGGTATTATCACATTGTCAAATCATAGCGTAATTAGGCTAATTAGATTTGTCTCGCAAATAATCCACTGATTATTAATGAATTTTATAAATAATATACATTTAATACTATATAAATATTCGATGTAACGGGACTAAAATTTGGACTAGGAAACCAAACACCCCCTAAGGTCCCACTGTTTTTGGCCAAATTATTAGCTTGGTTATTCGTGCCGAGGCTTTTAAAAGTATTTCTAAAAAGTTGTTAATTTCATCTACATCTATTTATAAATTAAAAAATTACTCGTTCAACTCTCTTTTAAATATTATTTTATAATATTGATTTCTTATTAATAATAGAAACATTGTTTTTTACTCTTATCACTAATTTATCAAATTTATGTCAAGAAAAACTATTTTTGGGGGCAAAGGGTAGAAAATTTCTCTAAAATAGTTTATTACCAGGTATGCTTATATTATTTTTTAATCTATTTGGATAATATTTTAAAAAAAATTGCAGTTTCAAAAATATTTGTGAGACGAAGGGAATAAGATTTCTCTAAAATATTTTTGTTGGCGCAAAGGATTACGCTAACAGGTTCTCGAAGATTAAGAACTAACAAACGAAGAGTTTATGATGCAGACAATTTCGAGCCTCCGAATAGGATAATAGCTCAAAGTAGTTCGAAGTTATGTATTGAATAGCTGAGTATTTGATGCCTATTACAGGGTAAGAAGGGAGGTATTTTTAGACAAAAACTCTAAGGAAAAGACCTATTTACCCCTCAATTACAACCGTAATAGTGGAAACTATTCGGTACCCCAAATAGGGTTAAAATAGTAAAATCTATCCGGAGAGGATAGATAAGGCAGGCGTCTTATCAGCCTTGTTATTTTCCACTATAGCTTCGGGGTCTTCGGAGGATACCTTCGAACCATAAAGTCGAAGTATCCTTCGGCTTGAAACCTACATCATCTTGGAGATAAACGCATGCTTCGAAGCTGAAGAATTATCGCGTGGCTGCTGATCTCTAAAGCCCCGAGGATGAAGTATTTTCCCCCAATAGTAGACCCTTGAATACGCTTCTTCGAGTTAACCTGTATGGCAGGAATGCAGTATACGCAAGGAATATTTTCATATTCAGGGACTTAGAAAAATTTGAAGGTGTTACAGTTATTTGAAGGGTATTTGACATCGAAGTATCTCCGATGAAAACTTCGAACTGAGACTGCTATGTGAACGCTTCGTAGGGAAATGAACCGTTACGGAGGCGAAACGTCATGAAGAGCCGTTAATTTTGATCCTACCCATAGAATCTTTGCTCCGAAGCATATCACCAAGGGGATACGAGGTAGGAACGATAAGATTATGCGCTAGAAAGTAATGCCTTAGCTTTCGCGAGGCCATTACCAAAGCATAAGCAATTTTTTTGAGCTCAGAGTATCTTGTCTTTGCTCCGGACAAAGCTTCTGAGACGAAGTAAACTAGGTTTTGCACCAGTTTCCTTTAAGCTCAACTTCCCTGACCAGTACTGCACTTACTGCGGAGCCTGTTACTGCAAGATAAAAAAGGAGAGTTTCTTCTAGGAGGGGCACAATAAGTGTTGACAAGCTTCCGAGATAATCTTTAATGTCATCGAAGCTCTTCTGGCACTCCGACGTCCACTTGAAATTTTCGGACCCCTTTAAAACTTTAAAAATGGGAAGGCTTCGTTCGGCTGATCTGGCCAGGAATCTGCTGAGAGCTGTGAGCTGTCCTGTTAGCTTCTAGACCTGCTTCAGATTTTCTGGTGGAGCCATTCTTTGCAATGCGCTTATCTGCGTCGGGCTAGCTTCGATTCCCCTACTCAAAACTAAGTACCCTAGCATTTTTCCTGATAGCGCCCCGAATATACATTTTTTAGGGTTGAGGCGAACTCCACATGCTCGGAGGCTCTCAAAGGTTTCAGCTAAGTCTAGGCTATGATGGTGCTTTACAACACTCTTTATTACAATGTCATCCATATAGGCTTCGATATTTCGACCTATTTGATGACCTAGAGCCTTAGCTATCAAACGTGAGAAGGTGACTCCGGCATTCCACAAGCCAAAAGGCATTCGAACATAACAAAATACTCCGGAGGGGGTTATAAAACTCGTCTTGGCTTCATCTTCGCGCTTTAGCCAGACCTGATGATAACTGGAGTATGCGTCCAGGAAGCTTAGTAATTTGGAACTAGCCGTAGAATCCACCAGCTGGTCTATTCGGGGCATAGGGTAGGGGTCTCGTGGGCATGCTTTATTTAATGATGTGAAATCAATGCACATGCGCCACTTGCTGGAGCCCTTCTTGACAAAAACAGGGTTAGCCAGCCACTCCGTGTGGGCTACTTTCCTAATAATGTCAGCCCTTAGCAATTTTTCCACCTCCACCTTGGCGAGGTCTGCCCTCTCTGCTAATAACTTACGGAGCCCCTGGCGCACTGGCCTAGCCTTCGGGTTGATAAGCAAACTATGCTCGATGATGCTCCGGTCAACCCCGGTGATGTCTTCGTCAGTCCAGGCAAAGATATCTAAATTTTGTTTAACTACCTCCTCTAGTGAAGTAGCTATCTCCGAAGATAGCCCCTTACCGAATTGTATTGGGTACTCATTGCCATCTTTCAGGATCATCTTCGTGATCACATCACCTTCCGGGCTTGGCTTTAGGGAAGGGCCTTTTCGAGGAGCTTGAAGACTCCGAAGCCTCCTCTATGTGCTCCGACATGCTGTGCACTTGCCAAGGGTCCAATGACAGACCATGGCCATACTCCGCTCTTCGAGCTACAGCTTGGTCTCCTGAGATAGTGAGAACTCCACCTTGCGTGGGAATCTTGAGACACAAGTAATTATGATGTGCTATAGCCCTGAACTGGTTCAACATTCCCCGTCCGAAAATTGCATTATAGGCATATGGGGCGTCAACGACGTCGAAAATCACCTCCTCCACCCTGGCCAGGGGCCCCTCTCCGAAGGCAACCTCGAGGCCTATCTGGCCGAGGGCATCGAGAGGAGGACCTGCGAAGCCTTGGAGTGGGCGAGCTGCCGGAAGTAGGTGTCTCCGGGGAATGCACATCTAGTCGAAGGCCTGGACGAAGAGTATATCTACGGAGCTTCCGCCGTCCACTAGGATCCTTCGGACCTCGACTCCCGCTATATCGGCTGAAATAACAAGGGGGTCAGCATGAGGGAATTTCACCACCGTAGCATCATTGGCAGTAAAAGAAATAGGTACATAGGACCACTCGGGCATTTCTGCCGCCGAATTCGAGGTCCCTATGTGCCCTACTTCGCGGACATATTCTCTTCGCTGCCTTTTAGACATGTTACCGAGGGCTCCCCCTTCGGAGATGGGCAGGACCACTCGCTTGCCGCGATCTTGGGGATCTTCCTGCTTCGGTGGTGGCATAATGTTGGCCACCGGGAACTGCATCGGTGCTTCGGGGTTACCGGCTCGAGCCACGGCTTGCACGGGCTCCGAACGCACTGTTGGAGGGGCTCGGTCCAAAGTACCTCGCCCTGAGCTTCGTCCTAGGTATTCACCCCGAAGGGTTAATACAGACTTACAATCTTTCGTGTCATGGCTTCTATTCTCGCCATGCACACAACAGAAGAAGCTTGAGCGCTTGCCAGCTACTCTTTCTTGGGGCTTCGAAGTACCAACCTTGAAACCTTGTGCCTGTTGAAAGTTGACAGACATCTTCGGAGCGGAGGGTGCAATGTTTAACACCTCAGAGCGGAAGTGTTTCTTTCCCCGCCTATGATCATTGAAACGACTATCAAGGGGGCTTGCAGAGAGGTTGGGACTTCGGGGTCCGTCTTCACTTCTCGAAGGGCTGGTACAGGTGTTGCGGTTCTTCGGAGGCAGCCTTCCTCTGCCTTGGCATACTGTTCGAAGTATGTCATCAGTTGTGCCACAGATGACACCGGTTTCCGATGAAGCTTGCTGAGGAGATCTGGGTTCAACACCCCTTCATGCGTGGCATCGACTACCGAAGAGGTAGACAAGCCTTTGATCTAGGACTTGGTGTGGGCGAAACGTGTGAAATACTCCCGAAGTGTCTCCCCCGCTCGCTGCTTTACCTGAAATAGACTCCCGGTTGACATTGGGGCTACAAATGTACCCTGGAAGTTGCTTACGAACTTCCTCTTCAGCTGCTCCCATGACTTGATCGATCCTGGCTTTAGAGACCAGAACCATCGGAGAGCCACAGCTTCTAGTGCGAGGGGGAAGCACTTCGCCATAGTGTTACGCACCCCTCCACTGGCTTCTATTTCCAAGGAATACGAACGAGAAAATTCCCCAGGGTCAGATCCACCGGAGTACTTGTGCAGCTTCGAGGCCTTAAACCTGGGGTCGAAGGGCACTTTCTGCAAGTCCGGATGCAACGGAGACTCGTCGTCGAAGGATGCATTCTCGACTTCCTCCAGGACTTGGACAGCTTCGGGGAGATTACCAGGACCGCCGTCTTGAGGCCCTTCTGAAGCATGAGTGGAGGCTTGAGAGCGAAGTCGATCAACAACCTCTTGCCTCCACCTTGCTACTTTCTCCTGAAGACGCGCTATTTGGGTAGCCTCATCCTCAGGAAGGTCTTCATCTCCTTCGGAGGGGAGCTCTGGGTCTCGAGAACTGGTATAATCGGTTTGGAGCACCGTAAGAGCGGCTCGGGGGCCTCTGGGTGCTCGACGTCCAGCAACTCCTTCGGGGGTCAGTGGAATGACTGAGGGTCCTGCACCATTGGTCCGAGGGGACCTTCGGGGAGGATCAGAGGCTAGGCTCCGCTTGGGAGGCACGACTAACGAAGATGAGGTCCGAAGACCAAAGACTTCGATTGGTTAGGGAAGGCGAGGAAAGGCCTTCGAGCTGCACTAGGAAGCCCCTTACCGAAGGGTGCGCGGAATCCTGAGACTCCGAAGCTCCCTCCGCAAGTGCTCTTCGAAGTGCAGTCAGCGGCAGAGAACTAGCTTTTAGAACTAGGTTCCTCACGGATGGCGCCAACTGTTGGCGCAAAGGATTACGTTAACAGGTTCTTGAAGATTAAGAACTAACAAACGAAGAGTTTGTGATGCAAACTATTTCAAGCCTCCGAATAGGATAATAGCTCAAAGTAGTTCAAAGTTATGTATTGAATAGCTGAGTATTCGATACCTATTACAGAGTAAGAAGGGGATATTTATAGGCAAAAACTCTAAGAAAAAGACCTATTTACCTCTCAATTACAACCGACATAGTGGAAACTATTCGGTACCCCGAATAGGGTTAAAATAGTAAAATCTATCCGGAGAGGATAGATAAGGCAGGCGTCTTATCAGCCTTGCTGTTTTCCACTGTAGCTTCAGGGTCTTCGGAGGATACCTTCGAACCATGAAGCCGAAGTATCCTTCGGCTTGAAACCTACATCATCTTGGAGATAAACACATGTTTCGAAGCATCTCTAAAGTCCTGAGGATGAAGTATTTTCCCCAACAATTTTATTGTTAGAAATGCTTAGATTATTTTTCTAATCTATTTGTATAATATTTTTTCAAGATAATAGTTCCCAAAACGGGCACTAACAATTTGGTATAAGTAGACGGACGAACTTGCCTGTTTAAACCGTCCAATTAAGTGACCCATGAATTTTTTTTCTAAATTCGCCCTGCCACTTATGGTCTTCTAGTTTAAAAATATAAGCATCCACCTTCCTATAACTAAACCTTTTGGCCGTGTCATCCCAATTGACATGACAGAATAACCTAGGCGAGCAGTGGTAACTTATTAAGTGTTCGATTGAACGGAAAGTCAGTTGTTTGGTTAGAAAATAAAGATGAATTGATCGCCTAAATATTCATTTAATATGTTAGATGGAGGTATTTAGAAATTTTTACTAGATTAGTTCACCCAATATTAAATAAAATGGTGTGTCACACTGTCACCTCCTAATTTGTTAGAATATATTTAATTTATCGTTTATAAATATTTAAATGATTTTTTCTTCCAAATCATTTGTCTAATTTATGATGTAATTACATCATTGTATTTATTATAATTTAATCAGTAAAATCAAATATCACATGATTATATTTTTTGTAAAAAAATATATTTGAGGAGCAAACTTACTAAATTTAGGTTTATCCCATTCAAATTATATTAATCGATCTCATTCCATCCATCCACTCAAACACATGTATCATTTCTTCCATAAATTCGTGGATAAAAGTCATATACTAGCATACTTGCCCTTAAACTAAACACTATACATATACATGTGTGTATGGTCTCATCGGCGTGGAGGTTAATTGTTAAGACTACTACATACCCAGCGTGTCAGTTGACCCATTTAATTTCTAGTTTTCTACCCATTTTTGTATGTAAAAATTGCTTGTGCAGTACACTTTTTAGTTGGTTTAAGGGTGTAAGACAGACTAACCCTACTGTATATATTCCGAAGTTTTTTAATTAATATTTTTTTTGGAAAAAATCAATTTTGGACAGCGGTTTCAAAAAATTACAGAAATGGTTGGGTACCGTCCGCCAACATACCTAGTTCTGCTGAACTAGTTCAACCGATGATCGGTCGACGAGTACTTATTTCTGCATTTTTTTGAAACCATCATCTAGAATTGAAATTTTTTCCAAAAAATATTATTTAAAAAACTGTATATTCCATTCAAACTATGAAGATTCTCATCTATTTTAAATCATAGTGGGGGCCAATGTCGGTGTGTGTCGGATATCACAACATATCGGGGCAAAGTTTTGAATACCAAATTGGCAGATTGCATTAGATTCAGCAGTATTTTAGATTTGGTGCCACTGAACGTACGTCGTGATGTAGACTGGATAATATGGTGTTATTAATTTATTTATGCTGTTGGACTAACATCTACGGAACTAGTCCTAAATAATTTGGCCATAAATGACGCGCTCACAGATCCCAGGTGCTTTACGCCTATACCGCGGATCACAACGTTAACTTTGTTTGTTTTAAATTTGGATTATAACAATTCACTTTTTATAAATTAAAATAAATAGGATAACTTATTCCACCAATTTATTATAATATGAAATGCAGATTATAACAATATAATAAACTAATAAATCTAACATTTTTCTATAATCTGGATCACTATAATCTAAAGCTGAATAACCGTATGTAGTGGCATATCAAATAAGTTAAAAGTAACTTAAGACCTTTTGGAGTTTCAGAATATTCTGAAAAGTATCTACTATAGCTAATAAAAATCTGCATAAGTTGATGTGTTTATTTTTTATCATTTAATCTATTTTTAGATTCTATGACTATTAGGATTTATCATATAACCAAAATCTAGACTATTCAAAAATAGCTTCAGATTATAAAACAGTAACAAGAAGTTGCTGGATGTTGTTAACCTTGATCAGTAAGTTATTTATAAGTAGCCGGTATTATAATTTGTAGCTGGATGTTGCTATTCGTTCGCACGAATTCTTTACTTTGTTTCTCTTTTTAAGGAAGTAAATTCGAATGCATACCTGAGAGAGACAGAATATTGACTCCGGAGCTCCTTCACTATAACGCTCAAAAGAAGATAGACACCCAATCAACGCAGAAATAAACTGCAAATGTAGCCTAACAACACTTGAAATGTCAGATTTAACTGGAGCGAAAGGAGAGAACGCACAATTTTCTCACGCAAGATAAATTAGAGAACTAACTAAACAACGACAGAGAAGAAGGTAATTAGTTAATTAAAGAGCTGAGTAAATTTCACAATATTGCTCGCACTTTGACAAAACTATCACAAAAATACATATTTTAGGTGTCATATCAAACTACACAGATTTAAGCCATAAAACTAAATTTTGTGACGCTTATGATAGAGTGACTTAAATATATAGTTTTTGGATAAATGCGGTGCTAATTCAAATCGTGATTTTATAATAATTTTGTCAAAGTACATGTAGTTTTGTGAAATTTACTTTTAATTAAATGACAGTTACTTTTGGATTGTTCCCAAACTTTGGATGTATATATTGGGGCCATCAGCAAGAAAAAATTGAAGTGGTTCATCTTTCGACTTTTCACCAGATATGATCCTTAATGATCATTCTACGGTTACACTAATCCTGCTCTTTTAAAAGCTCAACCTTACATTAAGATGACGGGCAAGAGCTCATGAGCAGAAGTCTTCCGCTTTCTCTTATTCAGCAAACTGACCTCAGTTATTTGTGAAAAAGAAATTCTAAATAAATATCTGGTACTTTTGTCATGATGGGCTCCAAAAAACTGTGTTCATTTAATTTTTGTCCACAATATATATATATATATATACATCAATTAACTTTTTTATAAAATTACCTCACAAAATAAAATATCTTTGCAAAATAATTATTCTCTCTATTTCAGAATGTAAGTCGTTTTTTGTCGTAGATTCATACGAATTTGGACATACACATATGTATTTAGATTCATCAAGCCATAAATGAATCTGACAAATGCTAAAATCACTTACATTCTGGAACGAAGATAGTAGCTATCAACTAATGTGTCCTACTACTGTACAGTTCCAAACAGAGATGAGAGATCCACTAGTTTGAATCCATTGATGCCCGCCAGTACACTCAATTAATGGTACAGCCAAGTGTTCGCGGTTCCGATGAAAGTGGTAAGAAAAGATCGGAAAGCACAGACTTTAAATTTAGATGAAAATGCATTTAATTTGCACGTCTTGAAGAGCTGCTATTGTAGCAAAGACAACCATCATCTTCATTTTAATTAGCCTATCCAGAGCAAACACTGTTCTGGAACAGTGATACATGCATCTAGATCGATCATGTATTCAGCTCCAGAAACATCTTTAATCACACATGTGCAGCTAGCCAGTTGGTGTAAAATGGCAGCATGTTCTGTTCTCGCTGTCTACATACAGATCACTCATACAGCTTTACGATTTTATCCCCAATATTTTTTTTGTGCAACTGATTTCCTTTGTGCTTGGATTTTTTCTTGCAAATTCTAGTAGATAGCCTGAGCACTTGAGAGTTGTGCATCCTATATCAACTGCCCCCAAATTGATTGGTGCATAGATCTGTAACTTCTAGCAGTGGTGGATGTACAAATATGAAATATAAAGGTGATGAAGATGTGACTGTGAGCTGGGCACTCCTAGCATGGAAGGTGATGTAGGAACAGGATTATTACAGGACTAATCTTTTAGTAGTATCAAGATCAAACTTAAATTCCTATGCTATCTGCGCGGCGCCTAAGAGAACTGTATCAGTACGATTTCAAGAGCGATTGAGTGACATCTGGAAACTGATTCAGGGCCACTTACGTTGTGGCACGTATGGAGTTTGTTTTGAGAAGAGAATATATAGACATGCAAAGTTAACATTGTGTGGCCCCATAAAAACTCTCCCTCTCTCTCCACCTGTCGTTAGCCTAGAAAGCAACAAATAAGGGAACAAAGAAATATGTCGCGTCCAATGGCTGCCAGTGAGATCAGTTTGGGCGGAATAGTCATGTCTGGTAAAGAAAGTAGGATCGATCAGTGGCGTAAGTGACATTGGAATCTGAGTAACCATTAACCAGTGGAAATAGGCACTACCGTACCATCCTACCAACGCCACTGCTTCGTGTTGATCCCTCTTTCCCACGGAGATGCAATTTGACACTCGACACTTCCTTTCACACTTTTACCTTTCACTTCACCCACAAGCCAGTATTGAACTATATGGTAATGCACACATGCATGACGGCAATGGCTCGAAATGGAACAGAGAATCTAATATGAAAATTTTCAACTCCCATAAAATTCTGAAAAAATTACCACGTTCTAAACAAGAAGCAAGGTAGGACCACCAACAATACAAGCATGGGAGGGTGTGAGGGACACTCACCAGCTAGCATTCCATGGCAAGATGCCGAGCAAAATGTCGCCTTACGATTGCATCTCGATCGCTGGGCGCCCGCCCGACGGGACCTAGCCGATTGGACCAGTTGCTACAGCTGCACAAACAAGTGGTCAAAGTCAAGTTGGTGTGCCACACAATAATTTCTGCAAGGGCCTGCATACCTACGCTCAGTCCATCCATCCACTCCATGATTCTATGACTTGTGGCCCAGCTGCTGCACTCTGAAGCTGTAGACAGGAATACAGGATCGGTAGCAGCAATCTTGCACACAGCCTGCTGGGTTAACTGGAAAGTGACTAAAAACTGAACGGAACAAGCCACTGTGCTAGAGCCCAGCAACAAAGAAACTAATTTGAGTGTTACCTCTCGATTGGACTGTGATGGGCATGCAATTTGACCGTGACTCCATCACATGGGAGTATGGGACTAAAAAACTTTACGTGTTGCTACTGAAAAGAGAGTACCAATCTCCTTTCCACAGTGTAAAAACCTGCAGAACAATCTACAGTTATGTTGACTTGCACATGGTGAAATTATGTAAGGTGTCAGCTCGGCTAAAGAAACGAAAGTATTCCCACACCAGTTACCGATGGGAACTGAACAGCTGGTTATCACACCTTGATCTTTAGGTGGATCATTCGCTGGTTTCACTTTCACCCACTTCACCTAAGCCTACCATGGCACTACCACTCCGGCGGGCTTCTTTTTCTTTAGGGGACTAGACTAAATCCACCACTAGACACTCCTTGTTTTCTTGTAATTAATAATCACATCACGTGGTGTACTGGTGACCATATTTCACCAAACATAGGCTTATAAAAATAGGGAAGCTTTTTGACCATCTCTGCTAGCGCATTTGATAAGCTTAGAAGGAATTATCCGTCATAACCACCACATAGATTGATCATTTATTCATTTCTCATTCAAATATGCAATTATCTTCCTATGTTTACCAAATCATCGGATTACACATGGACCGTAATGCTTCAGGCTCTTCAACCACCAAAAAGAAGCACAAATAATTATAAATAAAATCATATACTAATCAATATTACATAATATTAGTACGTGGGTGGGCGGGTGTATCATGGGCGCCAGGGCTGTCAAGAGTAGGCCTAACCATGTAAACATTATCGTGTGGTACTGTTCACCTAAACTGTACCCGCAGTACTGTAACAGTGCGGTGAATTAGATAGTATAGGGCATATTAGAGTCCAGCCGTTAATAAGAGTCCAATTCTATAATTAAGAGTCATACCAAGTTAATGAATAGAATAGCAGTTAATAAGAGTCCAATTCTATAATTAAGAGTCATATCAGGTTAATAAATAGAATAGCAGTTAATAAGAGTCAAGTCTATAATTAAGAGCCATACCAGGTTAATGAATAGAATAGCAGTTAATAAGAGTCCAAGTATATAATTAAGAGTCCTATCAGGTTAATGAATAAAAACTTAAAGTCGTAATGGATTCAGTTAGTTATTCGGTTAGGCTCTATAAATAGGGTTATATTGATCAAGTAATCAATAAAGAAAAAAGAAGTCTAATCTCTTATCCCATTGTTCGTCTTGCTCACCTAAGTCTACTTCTCGTTCCGAACAACTAACGCTACTCGGCTATCCTCTCGATGTTTATTCCGTTATTGGTTCAAACCACGACAACTTAGTATAAAGCCACATACTATGGCTTTCGTTTCTGATCTTAAACTATGTATGTTTTTTCGTGTTATGGTGCACCATCTACTTGACCTAGCTACCAAGGAGATGCTCCATCAAGTGTTTGATGTCTATGATGTCAAGAAGAAGATTCACATCAAGCTAGAAGAGGGTTTGACAATCCATAATAGTCTTAGATTTATTTTTAATTTTCAAAAATGTATTAAGCTAAGATGTAGAAAAACTCGAGTCTTATTTGTTTTAGGCGTGGAGTGAAGTTTGAGGTTGTCCTACAGCTTGAGGACAAGCTGCTCAAAAGGAGGGATGTAATGTCATGGTTTGTGGGCCATGGCTACCAAGCCTAGGCCAAGCCACGTGAACAGTATCGTGCGGTATTATTCACATGAATATACTCCAACTACTCAAAAGGAGGGATGTAGTGTCATAGTTTGTGGACCAAGATTGCTAGGCCTAGGCCCAACCACATGAACAGTATCTTGTGTTACTATTCAAGTGAACAGTACTCGTGGTACTATAGCAACGTGACAAATTAAAGTATTCACGACATAGTACAAGTCTGATTAGAGTCTGACAAATTAGAATCCAACAGTTAATAAGAGTACAAGTCTATAATTGAGAATCCTAACAGGTTAATGAATAGAGTCCTAAAGGCGTAACGGATTCGGTTAGTTATTTGGTTAGGTATTGTAAGCTCTATAATAGGGTTGTATTGATCAAGTAATTAATGAAGAAGAAAGAAGTCTAATTTCTCATCCTAATGTTCGTCTCCCTTATCTAAATCTATTTTTCATCCCGAGTAACCGACACCGACACCGTAGGGTTATTTCCCGACGGCGTTTATCCTCTTATGGATTCAACTCATGGCAGTGTGGGTAGGTAGGAGGGGTGGTGTGGAGCGTAGAACATGATGGATTCTAGCGTTAATCAATAAATTAAAAAAAACTATAAATTGGCATGGTCAAGATAATGATAAATTCTTGATCGTAGATAAAACACTAAGGAATTTGTAAACTATGCCATCTTCTTACTATCCCCACAAATATGGAGTTGGAATAAACTTAGGCTATGAACCATAGACACACGTGCTTTGAAAAAGAGCTTGCAATAGACAGACACGGTATGTCGCCATGGCAAACATGAATGCATGAGAAGGACAATCAAGTCTCAGCTTAGTTGTACGCAGCTCATGATCACTATGCTGCATAGTAACTCGGTGCACATTAACAACCAGGTTGTGTCCTTGTACAAAGCGGATTAACTTAGTCAGGCACAAGGACCTTCAAAAAATACTTGAAAGGAACTACAGTTATTAAACCCGATGTTTCAGCTGTATATAAATAAAAATACAGAGATATAATATAATTTAGTGTTTCAACCCAACGTGCATGAAAAATAAAAGAGTAGCAAATATGTTCTCATAATTGATAGCCTGTGTAGTGTGCATAGTAATTCGATTTACTGTGCCAACTCCAACATCAATCTACATAGCAGGGCAAGGATGATCAGATAGAAACAGTTTACAACACAACAATTCTTATATCAAAAGGAGGAGCAATACATGTATAATGGTAAAATTCAGGTTGGTGCCTAGCTTGATAGGCATATCTAAATATCTCGGAACAAATTGCAAGCAAACTACACAAGCATAAAGTCAATGACCATCCATTTAATTTGAATACCTGCCTAGCCAACGTACCTTCAGAGTTAAACAGTTGATCACTAGAAAACATAATCCCAAACTTACAAAATCTAATAGCGAATAATACATAGTAGTGGGAATTATCACCAGGCACTTGATCCTACAGTTCACTACCAAGACCGTAAGAGAAATTGTCAAAATAATCAGCACACCGTAAGAAAAATTGTCAAAATAAATGATGACAACGAAGCTGGCCACGGCTAGTGAGAACAAATTAACCCTAAAATGGGCCTAAGCCCGCTAGATTGGCATAGGCCGTACCGAATTCACGGAGCCTACCGCCTGCAGCCCCAAACCCACACAAATATCCATCAAAAACACGAAACGGGGCCCAAAATTCACCACGGTGCAACGGGCAACCGAAACGAATCGAACAGATGCACGAAGCAGGAAATCGGGAACGGGAGCAACGAGAGGGGGATGGAAGGGAACGCTATGCATCGAACCTGCATACGGGAGCGCGACGTCGGGGAGAGCAGCGGCGGCGGAAGCGGTTGATCCGCCCGCGTGTGGACGAACCCCTCCCCCTCCTCCTCGCGGCTCTGCTCCTCCTCCATTGCTCCATTGCCGAAGTGCGGGACGGAGGAGCTCTAGGGTTTACGTGGAGGGGAATTGTGGCTTTCGGATCGGCGGCGGGCGTCGTGGCGGACATGGAAAGCGCGCGCGCGGCGGTGGCGGTGGCGACAGAGAGGGACGGGTCGGGGGAAGAGGGAGGTGGAGGCGACGATGCGTGGGCTTCGGCTCGGCTTCGAATGGGTCTAGGTGTTGGGGGAATGGGCCTCACTCGTCTGATCCCTAGTCGATATAAAGCCCATGACATGTGGGAGCCTTATATAAGGCCCATAAATTGTAAGTTTTGCGAAATGGCCCCTGTTTGGGTCGATAATTGAATATTTATTACTGTTTGTGTCCTACCGTTTTGCACAAAGGTCCCTGTTTAAAAAATAAATCATTGATTAGCGTCAATGAGATTACTGTTTTTTACCATCCAAGCTTACATACCATTAAGGGTCTATTTGGTTTCTGAACCAGCTTTTTGGCTCAGAAGCTGGAATCTAAACTAAACAGTTTTTTTGGTCACCCAGCTTTTCCAGAATCCATAGATTATCATAGTACAAATTTGAAAGATAACCTAGATTTTACAGCTTCTTAGTTCAACTTTGAATGAATATTACCTACCATGCTACTAAAACACATCAGTTCATGTAAAATTTAAAAAAGTGAAATTTTAGTAAAAATATATCTAATGTAATTAAAAATATATAATTTTAATATAACCATTACAAAATTTCATAATTAGAATGATTTACATGTAAAAATACACATTAATAATGTAACTAAACATAATAAACTACAAAAATATAAATCCGCAACTATTCCAACTAAACAGTTTCTCAGTTTTTCTGCAGCTCACAACTCACATTAACTTTTCTACCGCTCACAGTTTATAACAGTTTTTTTTTTCAAAATCTACTTCTCAAACAAACTTAAAACGGGTAATTCTAACTACTCAATTAGCGAAACCTTTGGTATATAACATCAGTATAATATTTTGAATTGTCAATATAATTATGTAACTTCCAAACACAAAAAAACATAATCCAACCACCACGTGGGCAGTTGAATCGCCGCGCGTAACGCTCAAGCTATATACAACAGCATCACGGGATATATAGATGCAGCATCTGATATATCCACGTGCTGTAAATTAAATTAAAGAAGCCATGTATATCCATATACTGTACGTACACATTATACGTACACTACAAGAAAACAGAAAATTAACGCGCCTCTGCTGATCTGGCAGAGTTCGACGCTAACTTCCGTCAGCCACGTGAAGCCGACGAAAGTTAGCTAACTTCCGTCGGTCGCCGACGGAAATTAGCTAACTTCCATATACCCGCTTCCGTCGGTCAAACAGGGTCGGCCTTGGGGCGGTGCAGGCGGTGCGACCGCACCGGGCCTCCGAAAGTAGGGGGCCTCTAAAATTTAGTATGCTAATAAGTCTCACAAATATTAATAAAGCTCAGTTGCAAATTAGTTATAAGTCACAAACAACAGGCCTGTTAGAAGAAATTATTAGTGTGAGATTTGTTAATGACACTAAATTTTTCAATATTATTTTGTAATGGGAGCCTCCATTTTTTGTTCCGCACCAGACCACAAAAATATCAGGGCTAGCCCTGAACAGAAGTTAGCCTTTTATCGATAGAAATTAGCTTTTTCCGTCGGGAAAGAACTAACTTCCATCGGCTTTTGCTGTAGTGGTATATGTACGTGAGCTGAGGCACTCCACGTTTTACACGAGCGAGCACTTACGTCTGCACGTGCCATCTCCTCTATCATAACATGCTTACTTCCGCTTCGGCCAAGCTTAGATTTAATTGTTTAGTACTCTTAATCCAAGTAATGGCATGCATATTTTTTTCAGTTTGTCGGTACAATGTATGAATGAAATTTTCATTATAATTAATAATAAAGTTTTTGCGATCTTATATTTTTATGTTCACGTACATTTCTCTCCTTCCTGTGGAGTGGAACAAGATAGTTATTTATGTTAAGAATGAAAGTTTCTTACATGTCATTAGAATTCACGTGATCTTTATAATTATCTCATTTATATTTATGAAATTTAGTAACTTGATCTTCAAATTTAATATTTATCATATTATTTATTACATGTATCTAATTAAAAAATAGTTTATTGAACCACATATATAATTTTCGAGACGACATACTCATCTGTAAAATCTTGGATCCGCCGCTGTTTTACATTACGAATAATTAACTTTAACTAAATTTAAATAAATATATCATTAAAACATGTTTTATGTTGTATTTAATAAAACTAATTTTATTTTGTTATTGTTGGCATTTTTCTCTAAAATTGATAAAAAAATCGAGATGTTTGACTTATAGAGAAATTAAATCAAGCGGCTAATAATAGCGAACAGAGGAATTAGTTGTTTATGATCTAGGCCATATGCATGCCTTAAACTGATTAAGTAATAAACAACATCAAAAGCTATGATTAGTTGTTGATTAAGCATAATACCTAACCGCATGTGCCAACAACTATAGTAGTTGATCATATATATATATTGCTTAACTTAACCGGATAAATTAAATTGCCCTCCAAAACCAATCCAAGACCATTTCAGTAACACGTGGCACACATATGATTTATATATATATATATATATATATATATATATATACTAGTAGTGGGCCCGTGCTACGCAACGGTAAATGACAAAAAACAAATATTCGTTAGACAGTTAAATAGTAATAGACCCGTGCTACGTAATGGTAAATAACAAAAAATAATTGTCTATTAGACAGTTATAAATAGTAATGGGTTCGTGTTGCGCAACGGTAAATGTCAGTTTGAAATCTCAATTTTAGATTTTTTTTATGATTTCATAGTTTTAGAAGTAGTAATTGATAAATATCAAGTTAAATTTAGTTGGAGTATAATAGAACTGATGATCTTTATAGACCATAAATAAAGGTAAATAATTAGCATATGTATAGATTTGGAGCTAGCTAAGCTGTAGCACGAGCCCATAAATAAAGCTAAATAATTAGCATAAGCAAGAAACTGCTACAGAATTGTTTGGTCCAATTCAAAAAAGCGCTTGATCAGAACAACTTTGATCCCGTTTTGGAGCGTGATCATAGCCTGGATGATTTGGACTCTCTGAAGTAGATTGGGAGCTCCAATTATTGACAATGCAAGGGTTGTTCATAGAGGATAGAGAGTGACATGCAGATATATTTCACTTAAAGATGAAACAAATGTGTAAATCCGTTTAAAAGCACTCAAGTGCTATACAAATTGAAATATTTCAACACGCTTTAGAATTTCTTGAATTACTTCAGGAATGTTCTCTTTGCATTCATTCTCAGCGTACTTCAATATTTCTACAAGAAACTTTGTTCTCAAGACATTCTTATCCTGTAAATGCATTTGACATATAATTATCAAAAAAACATTAATATAGAATATTATGAGACAAATATAAAGATGTGGGCACTCACTGTGCTAATTAATGGTAATCTTATACCATTCCATGCGCGCATATAATTGATAACCAGATATCCTGTTAAATTACTGCAAAAGACATATTAATATTACATGTTATTGAACATAAGTAATAATTAAATTAATTAGATATTTATATATTTGGAGGCAATTACCAGTCAAATGTTTTCGGGACCCATGTTGGTAATACGCGATGCCATTTATATACATCGTCGTTCCATTCAGGATTGGCTAAATTCATGGCAAGTTTCATATTATTAGCAATATTCAGGAGTGTGTAGGTATAATGCACGGTGGGATGAAAAACCTTAACCCCCGTAGGTACAGGCAATGGATCCATTATAATGACCTTTCAAGCCTTCATTTTAAATATGAATAGTTTGTGACGTTCCATGAAAGAGTAAGGTATTAGAATCTGTAAAAAAATAATCATTGATATATAGTTACAAAATGACAAACTCAACAATAAAAAAATTTGTATGCTACTATAAATTAATAACCACGAAATAACATTGAATTAGGAAATTAAACATGGGAGTACACATTATAAATATGATTTTGTAGAAAATAAAAGGAGAAACAAGAGTACGTATAATTTATACACACTATTTTATACTTTCTTCCTTTCATATAGCCTTTCATATAAGGGCAATAAATACAACTACAATATGAAGACTATAATATATGTAACAAAGGATAATAACTTACATCGCTGCAATCTGAAATATTGTACTCCATATCAGGCCAACATTCAAACAATTTTGCCAACCGAGTAACATCTAGTTTGGGTTTACGGAGAGGGTCTCGAATAAAATCGGATATGGTCTGTTTTTGATCAAAAAAATATTGTTATTACGAATATGAACACGATAATTGTGATATTATATTATTACATATAAAATAATTATTATATGACTTACAATAAATTGTAGATCCATGTAGTGGTATTTGTCTTCACACCACAACAAGGCCTCATCACATGCAAACATCCGAACAGCCAGATTAAAACAATCAATATCCATCGGCTTATTTGTGTCTAATATGTCCATGATTTTCTGGATACTTATAGAAATTGGATAAGGCTTACTGCTTCGTATCCATTCTTTCCTATTAAATGATTAACATATCTTTTGTTAAAGCAGACTCATATGTGATAAAGTTAAACTAACATATCATTGTACTAAATAAAAAGTACTTACTGTAAGTATTTGTTGTCTATCGACATGATGTACGTGTGTAATGCACGCACCAATTCTTCGGTGGCTGACGAAAGTATTCTTCTTTTCTTGGAAAAAACACATGGAGATACATCCAATTTAAACTCATTTGATGCGTATGATAGTTTAGGTACCTTAAACGAAGTTTCAATAATATCAACTTTAGGATCAACTTTAGTTGTACACTCTGTATCTTCATTCTTCTGTTCTTCAATAATATCAACTTTAGGATCAACTTTAGCTGGATCCTCTATATCTTCATTCTTCTGTTCAGGATCTTGTTGTTCTTTCTTTGTATTTGATACATATGACAGTTTAACTGGCTTAAACGGAGTTTCAATAATCTCAACATCACTTGGACCCTCTATATCTTCAATTTTAGATTCTGTTTGTTGTTGTCCTTTATATGTATTTAATTTGGACTCCCATAGGATAGAGGGCAGCTTAAATCTAAAATTTATTATATCGTCCTGCAAAATAGTGTAATATATATAAATAAACATTCATAATGCAAGTTTATAAATATACATACCATGAAATATGATATTTCTTAATTTACCTGGGTTACATTATCGGATAAGCAAGATCCAGTCCAATATTCCATGTAGTTTATCATCCACAGACCACATGATACTCTATATATACCAATTAAAATAAAAATGATTAGTTAGTACAACATATGTAGAAATAAAATCAAACAATTTTGTAAGTTATAAGCAACGTAAACTGTACCCATCTGTTTGCATTTGCTCCGTGATCTTCTCTACAACCGGCCATGATGCAACATCGTGGTTTGGCCACTTATCTTGATTAAAAAATTTATGTTCTGCTACAAGCTTGATCTGTCTCTCTAGCCCTTTCAACTATTTTGATAAATATATAGCATTGCAATATTATTAATTATTAACAATAATATAATAACAAAAAAACCATAGTAATAAAAAATAAATAACAAATAATAATTACGTACTGTAGTTTCGAGGTCTCTACGGTCTCTTATTTCTGGTCCCATTGAATCAAGAACATGTACCTCTTTTTTATTTGCATTAATCACTGCTAGGTACCAGTGAAAATTTTGTATGTTAATCGGAATGAAGACCTGTAATAAACATTAACATTTATACATTAACATTATACAATGATAGATTTTACATCGGTATAGATGGTATAGATGAACTGAGATATTAGTTTACCATATCAGCTTGCAAATATGTCTCCACTCTTTTACCGAGATCATCATCATCCTTATAATTTAAGACCACGTCAAGGTTGCCATCACGCTTAAGCAGGCTCGAAATATACGTGTTCTCCAAAAAAACCTTGCCATCTTCTCTATGAAGTAAATGCTCCTCATCCCTTATACAATGAATATAAGCACTGAGGACCTATTTGTAAGAAAAGAATACAATTAGTAGACAAACAGTATCCTAAATTATATATATACTTCATACATATACTTACTTCTCCATTCATCTGCATGTCATCATGAAAAATACACTCCATATCATTTCTATTTAACCACGCGTTGTTGATATCTACCAAAACTTTTTTTCCCGGCAATGATTTCAAATATTCATTAATCTTTTCATCTTCTTTGGTACACATATAGTCTACAACAAATATGTTTTAAATAAATAAATTATATCAAAGCAAAACACAAGAAGATACAATAAAATAAATATTAAAACACTTACCTCTAGGCACAACTTGATTTGTGTTTGATTTCTTTGGTTTATTGTGTTGTGATATCACATTCATAGCGAGCATGTCATTTTGTTCCAGCATCTGTACATTACAAAATGCACCAAAGAATACCGTTACTTAAAATATGTTTAAAAATAATAGTGATATATACTAAATTAATGGGTGCATTTGACATTATTACTAAATACTAAATAATGTGTTCACCTTGAGAATTTATAGTTTTACCCTGATTTGTGTTGCTGCTACACCTACAGGCAAAGAACAAACACATTAATCTATACTAATTACCCTGATTTGTGTTGCTACTATACCTACACGCAAAGAATAAACACATTGATTAATTCTAATATATACAGTACTGTGCAATACCTCAAAAACGTAGGGTCAAAATTGCAAAATTTGCGGCAAATCTTATCCACTCCGTAGCGTCTGCAGCCCTCCACAGCGCTCAGCTCTGAAATTTCCCCTCCACACTCCACAATCCGCACCTAGCTTCGGCACCGTCGGCGGGAGAGGCTCACCGGCGGTCACCTCCACACGCGCTCGCCGAGAGAGGGTGCGCGCAGACGTCGCCGGAAGGAGAGGGAGCGCGCAGACCTAGCTGGCGAGAGAGGGAACGCGCAGACCTCACCAGTGCGAGAGGGAGACAGACCTAGCCGACGGGAGAGGGAGATGCAGGCCTCGCCGCCGGGAGATGCAGGCCTCGCCGCCGGGAGAGGGAGCGCGCAGGCCTCGCCACCGGGAGAAGGAGTGCGCAGACCTAGCTGGCGGGAGAGGGCGACGCAGGGCTCGCCGGCGGGAGAGGGAGACGCAGGCCTCACCGGCAGGAGAGGAAGACGCAGACCTCGCCGGCGGTCACCTCCACGTGCGCCCGCGTCCTCGCCCTTCGTCCACTCTGGCTATAAGAAGATAAGTATTTCTCCTGCTGCTCCTTCACGATTGTTAGTTGTTGTTGCAATGGAGGATATACATCCGAGTTTGTTGCTACTATCCTTAAAATTCAGTTAGAAGTGTATATTTGAAGAAAATATGTGTGATCTGTTTCTATATTTTCTATTGGAATGATGATTTTGTTTTTCGGATTTTGGTAGGGCTCCCGTATCAGAATCAATATATATATATAATAATCTTCCTTTTATTTTTATCTGAGATGGGTTGTTTTATTTTTATTTGCGGTAAGGACTGGGATGAAGTGGTGCATAACATACTATGCAATTTCTCTCTTTGTGTCAAGAATCTATGTTTCATTTGGGTCGTCCTGTTTTAGTTGGCACTACAAGGTGAACTTCCTATTAGCACATCCATTTTGTTGCTATCTAGAATTATCTGATCACAACTGTATCACATATAACAATCAAAAGCTTACTTTATGGATTGTGGCTATTCAACTCATGCACCTGGATTCTGAACCAAGGGGTATTTTTATGTTAAGCACCATTCAGAAACATGGGAAACTTTCCTCACTATTTCCTGTGAATTGCATTTTAACAAGTCAACAACTCCCTAGCTTTCTTTGTCTCTAGTGATATTTGCTGATGTTCATCTCTTTTAAGTTGTTGCTATGGACAGTTGAGATAATTCCATATAATTGCCTCCATGTTTCTCATCTTGCTCCAAGAATACTGTAGTTTGTTATGGTTCATGTGGACATGCTGGGATAGCAGAAAAGCTAACACTTTGTTTGCAGCAGTGAAATAAGCACTGCAGTTAAATGTATAATAATCTTCCTTTTATTTTTATCTGAGATGGGTTGTTGTACTTCTTTTTATTTTTCATGATAAATGTCAATGATAATCTTTATATTTAGAGAACCAATATACCAGGTTTCAGAGGTTTACTTTGCAAGTGAGTTTGTACTAACCTCATGAGTTTGAGATCCATCGTTTCTCAATGTTATCCCTCCAATTGAAAGTATACATAAAACCCTATAAACACTTTTGTTTACATCTTGAATTTTGCACTCATTTTGTTCTATATCAGTGGAAATGATACTGATTCAGTATGTGTGGCTGCTGTGCATTGATTTTGTGCTACCTAGAACAATTGAATGGAATGCAACTTTTTTTCTTAACACATAGAAGAGGAGAAATTATGTAGCTAAAAGTGTATTGTGATGGTTTTGATGTTGCTTATCAATGCAGTAATTTGTAGATAAAAGTGTGGCACATATATTTGTTGATACAATATTTGAAATGGAAATGGAAATAGAAAACAACCAACAAGTGTGTTTCAAATAATCTACACATGAAAGTTTCTGAGCAATTTCTTGTTTGTACATGAAGGAAGGTTGAGGCTGGACTCAAGAAATACAAGCCAGAAGAAGTTGCCAAGAGAGCAGTGTTGACCGAGCAATTCTTGTTAAGGTATGCACTCCTTATTTAACTTCATGATTGTTATTCCTATGCCCAACTTATTTTTAATTTTACGATTGATAATTCATAAGGTAGTTATTATATGTAGTGGTATTTAATTTGATCTTTCAGATGCTCTTAGTCTTACCATGGAATTGTGTTTTGATAAAAACTAAGTATGGTATACCCAAAAACACTGTTTTAGGGAGTGCATGAAATACATATGAATATCAGAAGCCCTTCTAATTATCTTTGTTCAGTATATTGCCAACATTAGTATCACTTGTTTGAGAGCAAAAAGTATAATATGGACACTATCATTAGTGTTCTCACATGGTATTCCACAGAGGATTAAACATCATGATATTAGATCATTTAAGGTTCTTTAGTAACTTGTATGTCCACCAGCATATTTCTCTAGCATTATCACTATATTCAATATGAATTAGCTCCTTAGCGGCATCTTCTCCTTAGACACTTTTATCTGTGTATTTGGAGTTCATCGACTTAAATATTTTGGACAATACATGATCCATGACAGCATTCCTTCAGCAACATGCACAACCACTCAGGGAACCACCCCTATTAACCTACAGAAACAAACTGCAAATTATTAATTCACCCCGCTAATGCTAGCACATAGAAATCACATTATGTACAAAGGAAAAAACAATAAAGCTATCCAACCAAAAATGAATAGGGAGAAAATGAAAGATGTAGGTAGCAAACAGGACCATGTAAAAAGGGGCTAATTCACTAAGAACGTAAAAAATGAACCTGTATCTCATACCAATGGTGACATCAGGGCATTTACATGGTATCATCAGGAAATCATCATGGTACAAGGCACCATGCACACGAAATGTATATATGCCAGTTCCGGATGCTGTGCTAACTCGTCGGTCCAAAGTAACTCCTAGGCTTGTGAAAGAGAAATGAGAGTTGAAGTACCGTATATATTTTCTGAAATACTTTGCATCATCATGTACTTGACTTGTAAACAATCTTTTTAACTCAGCATGCACATCAGGAATATGGATCTTTATCTTCCCCTTTCTACAGCAAAATCCTGGTGGTTCAAATTGAAACCTCATAGCACCACAATACTGACAACTACAAAGTTTTCGTAAGATAATGTGTTTTTTTGGTAACTTTTGGTACACAATGTCACACACATCTTCTATGGTATTCTCATCAACACGATCAGCAGACAAACAATATGAATCGTACGCATCTGTTATAATAAACGTAATAAGAATATGAATTGGAAAGTTATTATAATTTTAAGATATATGCATGTACTTTGTATTACCTTCACCGCGAAATTGTCTGCTTTCATCGTCGTCTTCATGTTCCAACTCATTTGCATCTTCTAAACCCTCTATTGCATGACATGAGGTCATACATTAGTTTCACTAAGGTAAAAACAATAAGAAATATATGAAAAGGAATACCAGTACAAGGCACCTTCGTCGTGCCAGCACGAGTCTGTAGGCACAAATGAACCACTGTCAAATGTATCATTTGGTTCTCCATTCTTCCGTTGTAGAGGTGTTTGACACATATTGGTTACATCCGTATACTCATCTGCACATCTTTTGTATCCACAATGCTTTTTATTTATGATCCATTCTCTATACTCGTCTATTTCTTCAGCTTTTCTTCTTGCGCGATATTCCCGTTGTTTTATATTCCTCCGTTACCTCTTGCTTACATCATCTACTACATGAGTGTCTGTATATATTTTCATAGACATGCAGATGACATTTTTTGTATAAAGTGTTTGATAATGTAAGTACAGTACAAACACAAAGATAGAATGAGACCTTTACGTTGTTTCACGTAGTTATCATTTCTATGTAGCCAATCAATGGTTTCACATTGATAATGATTTTCCTTATCTTCAACACTCGAGGCTTGCAAAACTGTTGAAATCCCTGTCCCATATGGTGATAGAATACTTCCTACAGAGCGGGTTCGTACAATATAGTGTATAAAAAATCATCCTATATACATAATTAAGTGAAACGTACAAGGAAATAATTTGTGTAAGAAATACCTGAAAGAGTCAACTCATTAGTTTGTAGCACCATCGATGCTCGTAGATCCGTGGAATACCCCTGCCCATATGGTGATTGTTGATCTATACTTGAAGTACATGGAGATGATTCTAACTTAGTCATTCCATCTCTCTGGATATTGGTTTCCTGAGCCTTCTTTCTTGCACGGTATTCTCGTTGTTTTCTATTCCTCTCTTCCCTCTTACGCGCCTCATTATCGCAAGGTGCTTGTTGTGTTCCTGCAAGTTTGGTACAGTTACATTAAAATGATCGACTATATGTAGAAAGGTTTTAAACGGTACCAAACGAAACCGAATCATTTTAAGCAAACATGAGTATATGAGTAGGCAAGATCAATGGTACCTTTTTTGACATGGTTTGTAATATCTGTCAATGCAGTCCGACCAACTTGTTTCGTTCCCATCGTGAGAAGTGGTAGATCGAATCAAACACTCAGATTTTCTGATCACAACTTAAAAGAGTAATGTTCTGATCACAAAATGGATGTGCTAGTAGGAAGTTTTAAGTCAGGTTGCAATTGTAGTTTTGGAAGCCATAGCTAGACATGCATTCAATGATCAGTATGGGCTACAAACCAAACACTCAGATTAAATCCTGTAAGGCAAACAGAAATTTTACAAAGCATGATGGGAATAAAAGCTAGCATGAATCAAATTATAAACATATATAACATACATCATATGTTTGCTTCCACATTGCAACCAAACCTATTTAACAATGAAGATGAATTCATAAATTGTATAATCTTATATGAATCATATTTGTTCTTACTTGCCTCTTACTCCTGATATCCACATCTTTTGATATGAGCATAAAAATCAGCACCTCTTGAAGTCTTGAATTACTGGTTCTAGATCCATTTGTATAATTGTATTTAGTACACATTATTTGAAGTTTGAACTTACAACATTATGTAAAATGAGAATAACATCCAAGCACGATTTGAATTATGTCACACATTGGCACTACCTTTTGGTTTGAATACAATTACTTTTGAGTGAAGATGGCATGAAACAAGTTTATTCATTGTATATAAGACATGATCCTGTTTCGTTCATTGTGGAAGGCCGAAGCTAGAAGGTAGAAGGAGGCGTATGTACCTGATTACAAGCAATCTGTCATCACCGGCGGCAACGGCCAAACAGCGGCACAACGGGGACAGGCGTGCAACGGCGGTGTTTGGTGATCAGCGGCGGCGGTGTTCGGCGATCAGCGTCAGCTGCTATGGGCAATGTGCGGTCAGCCGATCTATTTGCATTTCACTTTTGCAGTTCATTTATAATGTTTGAGCCTTTGCAAAGTAAATATCTTCATGTGAATCGGTGTGACATAAATTAGTAGTTTAGTACATATTACACTGATTAGTACATACATATTAGCATACATGTTCCAAAAATGATCAAGATTACAAAATACAAACATGTGTTGTTATTTTAAGGCAACAAACCAAACACTCAGATTAAATCCTGTAAGGCAAACAGAAATTTTCTAAAGCATGATGGAAATAACACACCATGTGAAAACAAATCAGGATTGAACAACATCAATAATAAAGCATGATGGAAATAAAAGCTAGCCTGAATCAAATTATAAACATATAACATTTGCTTCAGCCGATCTGTTTGCATGGGGATGATGCGGGTACATTGGAGATAGTTACCATGTAATTACCTTGTAATTATGTGCATGTCAAACGGATCATGCACATTGCACTGAATATTTGTATATGCAAACAGATTCTGAGGCTAGAGCCACAATTTAAAGGGCAACAACCAGCACATTCACAACAATCTGAGGCACGAGAAGCGACAGGATCATCTGCAGAATATACTGAGTTGAAGATGTCAGATATTAACAGGCATTCCGAACCCAGAAAGACAAGGACAAGGTTTGATTGTGCCCCTAGGGGTTTACTATCTCGAATTCTCGATGTTTGCTATGTTTGAGAACATATTGTATGGAATTTCAATCTTTGGTGTAGA